>PVJH01017777.1:15886-47035 GCA_004026705.1 Nesogale talazaci | reverse complement strand
CCAAAAAACTCTCCTAGAACTATTAAGTATAGTTATAATAATCAAATGTCTTAAGATATGCTAACAATACAAAGTGGAAATAAAACTTTTAAACAGCATTTACAATAGTTCCCAAATGAAATCAACTACCTAAGTTAAAAGTAATTACAACACATACAGTTGTATATAATGAAAACTAGACAACTCTGATGAAATAGATAGAGAAATACAAGAAACCCTGAGTAAGCTGTGAGATAAACTAACTAGGTTTACAGACTGGAAGACTCAGTATATGTAAGCATTTATGTTTTTCTCAAAAATTTATATATGGATTTAATGCAATACTAATTTAACCCAAGAAGTATGTCCATCTGTCCATCTGTCTGTCTGTCTATCTATCTATCTAGAGACAGGGATGCACTACTTGGATTTAATTATTATATATGAGCTAATTTGAAAATTTATAATGGAAAGTAAGAGGAACTGGAACATTAAATATTGTTCCTCCATGCTAGTTTCTAATCATTGCATAAGCCTTCAAAAGTTCCCAAATCCAAGGGATAGTTCTTAACATATCCAACCAGACAATCCTTATTTTCTCTGATCAAGGATATTTTGTGAATTTCTGTGGCAACTGAAGAAAGAACCTGTAATTCATCTGTGGGAAAGTAGAATTTCATGAGCTCTCTCCTTCTAGCCCCCTCCATTTATGAATTAGTTATACCACATTAAAAAAATGAAACAACTTCTCCTTTTCATACCTCATTTTCTTCCTTCAGATCCTTTGGCATTAAGTGGGGCCATTTTGGATCTTCTTCATAGCTCTTATCTTTGGTTTTCAAAGAACTAAATTCAGAATCCTTTAATGACTTCTTTGATTCAGATTTAAGGTGATATAAAGCCTTTTCAGCGTTAAAATCTTGCTAATAGATATGAAAGAGAAATAATTTTATTTTTTGTTCTAATGCTGTTTTCAAATTCTACATTCCTTTAAGCTTGGTAGGAGGGGTCATTTCACTATTGTTCATACAAATTCTACATTATTTCCTAGTATTATCCATGACCTAATTCCACTACATTAGCTCAGGCAAACCAACATCTATTTGGTGCCTGTTGTGATATGTCTAAAGAGCAGATAAGATATAAAGATAGTTAAGCCATAGAGTCAAGCTCGAAAAGAATTCAAATGACAGTGGGAGGACATATAATCAGGTAATCAGAATGTAATATTCAGTGTCAGAGATAATAGATATCTGACACTGGGGGAATATGCTTAAAAGATGAGTAAGAAGTCATAGGTAGGCTGGGTATTTAGAGGCAGGTGTATGTGTTGGTATGCATGTATTTAGCATATAGACTGACATTAAATACAAATTGGAATGGGATAAGGGGGCTTTATGTCTTATCTTTTGGCAGAAAAGATGATCTTATTCATTTCCTGGAATGGATTCTGATAATTTAAAGTTATTTAACAGTGATGTTAGAACTTTCTAAGAATTTTTAAGTTTTAACTAAATTCACTACTTAAGAACCAGAAAATATAGCTCTTCTAATCAAGTAATAAAAAATAGGAGAAAAATGAGACTTTAAAACTGCTATAGATGTAAAATGAGGGAGTATTAGTTGATGTTTTGATTACTTGATTATTATCATAAGGATCTTGGCTGAAAGGACAGAATACCACAAAGATGGCTACTTATGCTTTACTGACTAACAAAGGTATTTCAAAATGTGAATCACAGCAAACTATGGATAACATCGTAAATAATGGAATTTCCAGAATACTGAATTGTGCTACTGGGAAACTTGTACATAGATGAAGAGGCAGGTTTAAAATCAGGAAAGTGCATCAAAATCATATCCTTTCACCACATTCATTCAATCTGCACGATGAGCAAATTACCCAACAAGCTGGACCACGTGAAGAAGAACCCGGCGTCAAGAGTGGAAGGAAAGCTCCTCTACCATCTATGCTGCATACAGCTAATCCCACCTTACGTCCCAGAAGTAAAAAAGACTTGAAGGTGGCGAAGAACAAAGGCTACAGCATTCAGCCTGGACAGAAATAGAAAATCCTCACACTTGGACCAACATGATAAACAGAGGAGACTGACCTTGTGAAAACTTACACTTTATTTGGATCCACAACCAATGCCCAATATAGCAGGCCTCAAAAAAAATCAAATGATACTACATTGGGCAAATCTGTTGCAAAGGACTTCTTTGAAGGGTTAACAAGTAAAGATGTCACGCTGAAGACTAACGTGTACCTGACCCAACCATCGTACTTTCAATCATTTCATTGCACATGCAGGCTGAACTATGAATAAGGAAGACAGATGAGGGATCGGTGCCTTTGGAGTTAGTGGTAATGAACACTCGGTGTACCAAGGATGGACAGAAGAACAAATACATGTTTCACAAAAAGCACAGTCAACTTGCTCCTTAGAAGTGCAGGTGGTAAGATTAGCCTCACATACTTTGGCATGTTAATGTCTTGGAAAAGGACAGTAAACCTAATAAAATGGAGGGTCAGCAAAAAGAGGAAGACCCTCAACAAAATGACTGGCACAGTGGCCGAAACAATGGGTTCCAACGGGATGGTGCTTCCTTCTGGACGACGCAGGATTGCTGCGAGTGGGAACTTGCTCAAATGACCCTTGACAAGAATAACAAGCACGTTCAAATAGTCTGACCATAAAGCAGAAATCTAACATGCATATTCTGTTCTGGACCTGCAGCAGAAAATACTGGTACAGGTTAATTTTCAAATTGTTAAAATGGCCTTGCTTTTTCATCTGTTCCTAACAATCAGTAAATGGCTGGTAAAAATTAAAATCTCTACTATTTTATTTAGTAGTCATATAAATAAAACATTTTTCGTTTTTAATATTTTATTAAAAGAAAATTAAAATCCCCGGAGTGCCAAAAACATATTTTTGGGTCTTTGATTGCTCAAATCAAAAACCATGATCTTCATTATTCATTTGTGAATTCACTTACTACAATTTATTTGTAACCCCAGAATCAACCCCACTTTCACATCACATGCAGACAAGCGTACTGGCAAAAAAAAAATCTGAGATACAAAATGCACATATTCTAGTTCTGTTCAAACAAGACTGGTTGTTGGCTAGTTTGTTATCTGTGAGAATTTTACACAGTAATAAGAACCACCTGTACATCCTATATTCTTAGCCCAGTATTTGTTGTCCAGAGGAATGCAAGCCTCTGAGGCTGTATCCATTTTATTTTAAAACATTATGTCATTACTTAGTGCCTCATTTTCTGCATCTCTGAAATAAGAACATCGAAGCACCAACCTAGTAAGATTGTTGTATAGATTAAGTTAGCGAACATATGTGACTTGCCCCAGTATGCAAGTTCAATAAATGTTATTATTAGCATTAATTATTACCTATACTGGAATTCGGTAACAACAGGTAATACGGCAGTGTTACTACTGTGAACTGCAGTAGTCAAAAGGTTTAGCGAAAAGTAGGACAAGAAGAAGAACCCGAGTAGTGTGGGGGAAGAGCAGCATTTGAATGAAGGGTGGGGAAGTCACCAAAATAAAGGCAGCAAGAGATTTTTAGTGTACGAGAGAAATCACACAGTAGAAATCATAAAAGCATGGCTGAAGCAGGATTAAACCAGCAAATACTGTGGGAGACAGGTGATTGTTAACATCACTGTGTAAAACTTCTGAACTTTTTATAGCCTTTGTCTCTTCATCTATCAAATGCAAGTAATTACTTACGGTGACTAGCTCAGGATTTTTAAGGATTAGCAATCCTACTTCAAATGCTTTTTATAATGCTTAAAAATACTAATTGTTCAATAAACATAAACAGTAATAGAAAATTTACTGGCAAAACCCTCTTACCAGTGTATATGGTTCACTCTCTGTTGATGGTGGGCTTATCTCTCGGTCTTCATTAAAGTAGTGCTGCTGTGAAACGCAGCTCAGCTCGGCCAGGACAGCACGCTCTGGGCCTGGACTAGACTTCGTGTATAAAGCTAAAGGGTTGAGCTCTCTGAAACCCTATGGTCAAACAATACGGAGGAATGATTTAATCACATGACCAAGACAGAAAAACAAACACTGACAGTTAGCACTGCATAATCTTCAATAATCTACTTCTGTGGAATGTACTCTCTTATAAAATTTAATGGCTAAAGGTTTCAGGATATTGACAGTTTTTCCAAGTTAAGAAAATTATCAGCAGACATAAACACATCACCACTAGTAACTGCAAAAGACTTGCTCTTCTCTAGGAAGACGTCAGAGAATTAAAAACTTTGGTATATAAAATAAAAGTACTCAACCAAATATTAAAAATTAAAATTCTCATGTCTTAAAGGACAATAAGCCAAATGTATTTGCAGCATTTCTTTTCTGTTCATCTTTAGTGTTCTACATGTGGAAGGCAGGGGTCTCACAGGTATCTCTGAGGTTAAAGAAAAAGCAAATAACTTTCTTTAGCAAATACACTTCTACCTTTAAGTATAAGATTCAATAAATATATTAAATAAGATGTATTTAAAAATATAGAATGCTCCACCTTAGAAGGAACATTTTCTCGGCATACAATTGCATAGCCCTCTGTTCGCAAGACATGATGGAAGTAGACATCTTCGTTTGAGGACGTGTCACATAGAAAAATGTGAAGGATTCCATCTATGTATTCATCCACTACCCCCACTAACGGCTTCAAACCACATAACTTCTGGAACTGCAAAATAGCTTTCGATGTCCAATAGTCCTAAAATACAATTGAGAGGTTAGAATCCAGTGGCAGATTTAAATATGAATTGTAATAACTATATAAAAATGAAAATTCAAAGATAGCAGTGGAAAAACAAAGCCATAAAAACACAAGATTTACGCATCAGAGAGTATGTATGACTTGGGAATGGAGGCGGTGGGATGGGATATTAGAAAGATTAGTGAAAACTGTGACTACAGAAAATACAGTGGAAAACTTGAATTTTCAGAAATAGTGAGCTACATTACTCGGCCAACCCTCCCACAGAAAACAACTCGAAATTCTAGGTAATATCCAAAAAGGATGAAAGAACTGACAAAGCAGTAACAAAAATTATCAGGTCAAAACAGGAGGGAACACAGGCACTGTTACTGTCCATGGAGGCTACTTTGGGGGGGAAGGGAGGGGAGTGGTAGTAGTGATGGTGAAGCAATGCCAATGTCTACCCAAGACAGCGTCTAGAAGAGAACCACCTTTCTTTAGGCTGGGTTGAAAATCACGTATTCAGCATATGAATGAAAAGAAATAAACTGGTGTCCACATAGACTTTTCAGCCCATAAACCTCTTCATTTAAATGAACGGATTAGCAGTCCTTCTAAGGACCGGGCAGAAGCCAGGCAAACCCCCTCTGGAAGGAGGCAACCTCAGCCTGCATTATTCCACCACCCCCCCACCCCCCAACAACAAATAGAACACGAGCTTCGTGGAAAGCAAATAAAAGCAAGACTGTGCTCAAGAGCAAGTAGAACCAACAGATCCTCAACGACTTCACCTCTCTGAATTTTGGAATGAAGTCAAAAGATTGACAGTCATCAGGCTACTCTGCTGGGGGGATAAAAAAGATTAGCTTGGAAACTTCTGCAGAGACCAGTCGATTATGAAAATCGATACACCAGCTTAAGGGGACAGAGTTGTAATAAATAGACAATAACATAAACTAAAAACCTAGCAAATTAAAAAAAACTGATGAAGTGGAAGACAATTCAGAAAGAAATTACCCAGAGTCCAGCATGGAAACACAGAGCTGTAAAATAAGGATAATCCACTATATCACAATTAGGAACACTAGAGACAAAATCTTAGACAGCTAGAAGCAAGAAGGGCTTTACATTTAAAAAGCAGTAAGGGAAGCGGAAGCCAGAAGTCACCATAATGGCATCTTCAATGTGCTGAAGACATTACTGTCAGCCTAGACTCCCACTCCCAGGGAATGTATCTTTTAAGAATAAGCACAAAACAATGGCATTTTCAAATGAGCTCTCTCTAGTGTATTGAAAAACAAGGATAACTATTTTACCACTAAACTCTCACGAAAGGAAATCCTAAATGAAATAAAATAATCACAGAAGAAGCAGAGAGAAGGAATGAAAATCTAAGAAACCAAGAAACATGTTACTAAAATTAAATAGACATTTTCTTATGCAGTCAACTTCTCAAGGCGCTAGAATATAACAGAAAATAGGTCGAAGGAGGGAATTAAAGAAACTTCACATTCATGCTTCAGGTGTAGGTAAATCATTAAAATAATTTAATGTATTCAAAACAGAGAAAAAATGAAATAAAAAATTATTTTCAAAGAAGGCATGCAAAATAAGAGAACCCTCCCCCCCCCCTCCAAAAAAGGGCAGGCCATATAGTAACAACAAAAATAAAAGACCTATTTAAAACTAAATATACTAAGTATTATATTAAATGTAATTGGACTACTACTCTATTTAAAAAACATGAGTTTTTAAAAATACAACTGGGGCTAAGCCCTGGTGGCATAAGTGGTTGAGTGCGGGACTGCGGCCCACTGGCTTGGCAGTTCAAATCCAGCGGCAGCTCTCAGGAGCAGCACTGGGAAGCTCCCATGACCACCAGAGGGCAGTGATGCCAAAAAAAAAATACAACTATATGTAGTTCACAAAAGATACATCTAAATCGTTTAAGGATACAGATAAAGTGAAAGCAAAATGAAAAAGAACACACCAGGAAGACATATTTTAAGTGGTAGTGATGGAGATATAGTAATGTGAAATAAATCAAATTCGAAGTAAAAAAATAAGTACTAGAAATAAAGATACTAACTTCAAGATGATAAAATATTCAGTTCACTGGGAAAATATACCACTTTATTCTGAATGTGCTTAAATAACATAGCCTCAAAGTATACTAGTTAAAAAACTGACACAACTTTGCTTGCTGAAAGTGAGGATGGGAAGCACTTGCTGATGACAGTAAAGGTTTTCAGTCTTCAGTATGGACTATGACTCAATGTAAAGAAGACCCGAATCCTCACCACTGGATCAGAGAGTACCATCATGATAAATGGAGAAAAGGTTGAAGTTGTCAAGGATTTTGTCTTCCTCAAATCCCTAATCAATGTTCATGGAAGCAGGAGTGAAGAGATTAAAAAGCAAAACAAAACAAAAAAGACTCACATTGCATGAAGCGCTACATAAGACCTCTCTAAGAGTATTGCAAAGCAAGGACACAGTACTACTTTGTGAATGCAGGTGCACCTGACCCATGCCAGATATTTTCCTTTGCATCGCATGCACGTCAAAGCTGGACACTGAATGAAGAAGAATTGATGCATTTAAAACATGCTGAAGAATATTCAAAGTACCATGGACTGCTGAAAGGACAAGTGGGTGTGTCTTGGAAGAAGTATGGCCAGAGTGCTCCTTAGAGGCAAGGGTGGCGAGACTTCTTAGATTCTTGGGGCAGTCTGTCAGGAGAGACCAATCCCTGGAGAACATCATGGTTGGTAAAGTCGAGGGGCAGTGAAAAGGAGAGAGATCCTCAACGAGGTGCACGGACACCGTGGCTGCAACCAGGGGCTCAAGCCTGGGAATAATCCTGAGGACGGCAGAGTTTCATTCTGTTGTGCATGTGCTCACGAAGGGCTGGAACAACAGCAGATCTTGATGGGAGCAGACAGGCTCCTCTCTCTCCTGCAGAGTGGCCGTGCGTTTAAACCAACACCTTATGGGTAGCCGTCCCACACTTATCATGCCTGGGTTTCTTAAGCAGCTATGGAAGATAGTCAATTATAACCACATCAAGAAAGGCCTATGTGGATAAAATGTCTTCTGCCCCATTGCACGCCCCTCAGGTCCCCTGACACCAGGTTAGTATAGAATTATGTTGTGAAATGTACATCTACTTAAGTTTCTTATTTACACCTTTACATTGCTCTGCATCATCTAAAGCAGGGGTGTCAAACTGGTGGCCTGTGAGCTAAAGGATAATAAAGTTCAGACTCTTCGATGCATATCTCCACATTTGGTTCCCTCTTACTTCGCTGATGTTATTTGTCACAGAACTACTCCAACCCTCTCATATTCTATGTAAAGTTATTCAAATGTGAGGTGTCTTATGCCATCTTGCCTTTGCTTGGAATGTCTTTCTTCACTTCTTTGTCCAGTTAAAGTTCTGCTCTCCCATTCAAATGTCCCTCTACTATGAGGCCCTTCTCGATTACCATAAACAGAGACAAGCATCCATGTCTTCCCTTCACTATACAATCCTTATTACAGCAAGTATAAAATGGTACAAGAAAGTTTGGCACATAAGAAGAAACCTTAAATCTAATCGCCACCAAGTGCATTCTTACTCCAAATGAACCTATTTAGGGTTTTCAGGACTGTCAATCTTTATGGGAGTAGACAACCTCATCTTCCTCTAACAGGAGGCTGGTGATTTCGAACAGCCAACCTGGCAGCTTACCCAAGAGTGCCCCCAGGGCTCCATAAGCACTATACTGCTTGCTAATTTAAAGGGAAATAAGAAACATACCTCTATTGGTCTCACCCAAGCCAAAGAACAAGGTATAGCCTGTGCTGGAAGCTTTGTGTAGCAACATCTGCAACAGAAAAGTCAAATATGGTAATCATAATTGTTTAAGCTGCATTCTACGGATGATCTCTTCCATATTTTGACTTCAGTTAGTCCATTTTCTTAATCAGAGATAGAAATGTAAAGACACGGTCCATTTGAATTAAGTCATGCAATAGATGACACATCTGTCTTTGCAGTGAGCCTTTGCAAAGTCTGTGCTAAGATGGAAGACGGACAGAGGGAAGGAAGAACGACCAAGGGGAAGGCATGAGAAGAGAGAGAGAGACGCAGGTGTCATCAAGTTGCAGGATTAGCATTCAAAATTAAAATTGTCCAAAAATATTAACTCACTTTAGAAACCTCAGCGAGGACTTTTGGACAGTTCCAATATTTCCAAAGTCGGGATAGAACACTTCAACTTCCTGTTTCCCAAGGACTCGATGGATAATGACACGATACCACCACTTATCCTCAGAAATCCTTACACAACACAAATGTCCCGGCTGAATGAAATACTCTGGCATAACGTAGCGATCAGAAACCAGCTGATTAGAATAACAGCGCCTGTGAAATCCATAAACCCACAGATGAAGCAAAAATTAAATAAAAATTTTTATTGATGTCTCAAGAGGAAAATAATCTTAACAACAGAAAAGTTTCCAGAATTAATGATGATTCATTCTAATTAATTTTATTTTTGCACATGCACATCTCTTCATCAACATACCTTTCTTTAAGGATAAGGTATGTATACTCACTCTCTTTCCTTTTTTCTTTTTTTCATTTTCTTATCTCAGATTCTCTACAGAACATCATGTAACCCAATTTGATCCTCTGTGGCCCTGGCTGTTTATAGGTGCCACTGAGTTGTTTGCACTCTGCCTTGACCATCCCCTGTACCACCAGAATCAAACACCGCCGGGCCAGGGCCCTCCTCACAACGGTCTGTGGTCTGAGCCCACCGATGCAAGCATGGGACCCCTCCATCAGGTCAGAGGCCGTCCTGAACTTGTCTAAGACAACCGTGGCCAAATCCAGCAAGAGCTTGTCAGTTTTTCAATAAACTTTACCTCTGGGCTGAGCCCCGGTGGCATAGCGCTTATGCGCGGGACTTACTGCGGCCCAATGGGATAGAGGTTCAATTCCAGCAGAGGCTTCACAGGAGCAAAGGCTGGGCCTCCTACTCCCACCACCAGAGGGCAGTGATGCCCAAAAAACAAACAAACAAACAAACAAAGGAATAAACTTGATCTCTCTGCAGCATTATTCTGAGTCTGTCTTCTTTAACATACCATCTAATCTTATTTTCCAAGACACAATTCTGTCCTACTTCTCCTCAATTATGATGTCTTTATTGAGTTTTTAATTTCTTTAGAAGTGCAGGATCTCTGGGGTCTATCAGATCTTAGTTTTTGGAACCAAATAACCCTGACCTCAAATTCTAAATTCATCATTTACCAGCAGCAAGACCATAGGAGGGATACTTTATCCTTCTGTGCTTTAGTTTCTTCTGTCAGAAAAACTAGAGATAGTAAAATCTACCACATATTGCTGTCATAAAGGTTATGCAATTTTTAAGACCTTATATCTGTTTGAGAATTAAACAGCTATTTTTCCTAAAAACATTTTTATCCTGACATCAAATAGATATGTTATTCCTAAATAGTACATATATATATATATATATATATATATATTTATTTATTTATTTTTGTTTTATTTATTTTTTACTTTTTGGGGAAGTGGGCATCACTGTCCTCTGGTGGTGGGTGTAGGAGGCCCAGCCTTTTGCTCCTGTAGAGCTGCTGCTGACCTCCTTCCCAGTGGGTCACAGTCCCATGCAGAACCACTACGCCACGGGGGCTCAGCCCAACACTATGTATTTTTAAATGTTCTATTTTTTTATTTTCATACAATAAATATTGATAAAATCTTTCTTGGATCTTCAAAATTTTAAAGTTCTAAGACTAAAACAATTGAGAACTACTGGTTTAATATGAGATACATTAAAAAAAAAACATAGTAAAAAGATAGACTCCTACCGCATTTCAATCATCATATCTTCGAGTAATTCTGATGAGTCCCTGCTGTAGATTCGGATGTAGAACTGACTGGGGGAGATGATATACTCTACGAAGACGCCCACAAGGGTGCTGGTATCGAGAGGTGCAGGTCTGCATAATTTCTTGTCTCGCACAGCATCGGGGGGGATATCATGATTCCCCACTGCCAGGTTGTGCTGCGGCTTGTTTATTCCTATTTGCTACAAGTTAAAAAAGGAAAAAGAACAAAAAGAACAGAAACAACTGTAAATCACTGGGTGACATTTCAAACTCCATGACAATTTTTCTCAAAATACAGTTCATTAGTCACACTTGCCACAATCACCTGGGGAAGTAGACAGCAGCGACTGAGACATGGCCCAGAGGTGCCAACTCAGAATCCACAAGAGTTGGACTCATAATTATGGATTTAATAAGCTCCCCTGGCACATCATCTTACCGATGTTAAAATAAGAAAACTAGTGCCTTCTGACATGAAGCAGAGTTAAAAAGTGAGTCAGACAACTGCCCTATTCCAAATTTAAGACATGGTACTTCAAATATTTAGGTTGAGAATTCTGATGAAACCTGACCAACAATCAAAGAAAACTTTAAAGGAATAGATCAAATTTCCGAGTATACTTCAAATAAAAGTTTTTTACACATTGACACTCTAAAATATATTAATTTCCTCTTTGCAATTTTATTATCTTCTAGGAAATATTCGTGTAAATAAAAAGTACTGCTAGTGTGGTCCCAGCTCATACATGCACATGTTTATTCCAAACAAAATGTGTTTATACATGTTTGCTTTCAGTGAAAGGCTGCAGACAAGCTCTCTCGGCAACACAATGGACTTACTCTCATTCAGGTGGCTTTGAAAAAAAAGTTCTAATCAAAATGGCAGCTTCCAATGGGTTCTCGCGGGCTAAAGTGAAGGCAGAGAGGTCAGCTCAGAAGATATGCTGCCTGGGATTCCAAAGAGGGAACACTGACAGATTTTCTTGAAGGACACAGGGTGACCAGAGGAGTGTATGAGGAGGAACACTGCGAAAGCTGCCTTGGGGAGGAAAGGTCAAGAAGGTCACAATGAGGATTCTTAACCTCCTCATGACAACGCATCTGCTCATTCTCAAGAATAGCATTCACCTTTTAGTCCCCATCTTGTCCTTCTTGCTGTTTCCCAAGCCTTAAGAACATACATAAAAGGTACAGATTTGAGGGCTGCAATGATGCCAAAATTGCCATCTTGATGTGGTGTAAATCAAAGAGCACAAATTTGGGGGGGAAAGAGTGAGGACATGTAAAAAAAAATCAACTTCACATTCTGATATTCTTGTTTAATAAAGGTGTCTATGATTTGTGGCAATATTTTATACTTACCCTCATACAGTCAGCTGTTCAAACAAAAATGTCTCAATCCAAAGAAGCCAGGCACAGAAGGTAGGCGGAAAAGAGCTTGCGCAATTAATTACTTAATAATAGAAAACAAGTGATAGGAAATGAAAACACAGAGGGGAGTGTGGAGAAGGAAAGGGGAGTGTGGAGAGGTAATTCCAGAGGAAAAAAAGAAAAGCACCTGATGACTTAGGAGGGGCACAAAGGCTACTTAGCCACACAGCCCACACAGAGTTCCTGTAAAGCCCTTACGGTTTTTGTGACTCGCATTATGAAACAATGAGAAAGAATCAAGAGCGTCATTATGAGAACTCTTCTCAGCCTTATGAAACATTGAAAATGAGGCGCGAAGGAAAGTTACTTACATAAAAGACGGAAAACATGAAGAAAAGCTGCATACGGCGACGTCAGGCCAAAGACCTGATCAGCGCTTCCAAGAATGGTCTATGCTGAGATACAGCTCTTCCTAAAAAGAGCTTTTGTTTAAAGATGCTTTCATCCTGTTACTTCCCATAATGCCATATCTACAGTCCAGAGTACGTAAAAATCGCTCACCAACTGTAAAGGCTTGACCATGAGATTAGGTTTCTTATAAATCTTCAGTTCTGGATCTTTAAGGCTTTTTAAAGGACCATTCCAAGTAGTCTCCTTGACAGTAGTAATAGACAGGGAATTTCTGGAGGGATTGGCTTTGACTTCTATTTTCTTATCTGATGGAATTAAATATGAATTCCTGGCTAATGAAATAGCTCCATCTGAAATGGCCAAGAGAGTAGTAGTCTAAGCAGATTTGTCAAAATAATCTGTACAACTGTCATTAAGCATTTTTTTACATGCCAGGATCGGAAAAGCACCAATAAATAAGAGATGTGAACAGGTTCAGTGTAGTGAGATGTAAAGAATCTCTAGATGGGAATAAATCTTAAAAAATGTGTGTGCGCTGAGCCCCGGTGGCATCGTGGTTGAGTGCGGGACTGCGGCCCACTGGTTTGGCAGTTCAAATCCAGCAGCAGCTCTTCAGGAGCAAGGCTGGGCCTCCTGCTCCCACCAGAGTGCAGTGATGCCAATAAGTAAATAAATAAATAACATTAAAAAAATTACTGTGTGTGAGAGGGTAAGTGTTACTGTAAAGTCAGACATCTAAAAATGTGGTGGAAGACTGTGTTTTTAAACATCTGATCTGAATTTTCTTTGTGGTCAACTTAAGCCCTGAACATTTATACTGCTGCAATATCCTGCTTCTCTTAATGTGCGATGCACATGACTACTTAGTATCTCATACTACAAAGCTCTAATTAGTAGGGAATTTTCAGATCAATCACACAGGGTGTTCCGTTTACATGAGAATGATGACTGGAAGACTGGCACATTAAAACAGCCTCCAGGCAGACCTAACACCCACAGGGACACACTGATGTATGGCTAAATGCCCACCCATAGATAGCAGCATGGGCAAATGAATTTTAATATGCAGTTAAAAAACATGAAATGAAGCTATTTAAAGGACCTTGAAAAAAGTTCGTGGGAAAATGGAATTAAAAGATAATGGAATATTTCCATGAAGTTTGTGAAGTCTCCCTGTATACACTGGCATGTAAAAAATCCAAAAAAAAATATCCAAAATACATAAAGAATAAGATACATGACACATACAATGTTTATATAACACTGCTTTGTATTAGAAAAATTATCCAGGTACTTAGCAATTACATAGAAAAATTCCAGAAAGATATACTCTAAAAACTACTACTCTCTGCATTAAAAAATTTAAATAATTATATAGTACTATGTATATTGCTTTTCTAATTTTAAATTTCAGCTATATACTTATATGTACACTGAAAACAACTTAGAAGCCTACATATTAAAATATAGCAGCATAACATTGGGGGGGTTGTGTAAAATGATGGGATACTGCTATCTGAATATTCTTAGAACAAACGAACAGGAAGAGTTACTTTAATAATCAAAAAAACTGATGAAAACATTCACATTTTTCAAAAGCTGTCATAATTACTTATATGGGCTTATAAAAATACAAATTTCATGTTACACTATAGTTTTAGAGAAAATGGATAAAATTCTATGCAGTACTGCTTATAATACAAACCAGTACAAGGATCTCAATAAAAATTTTAACAGAAATAAAAAAAAAAAAAAAACTAAGTTCATACTCCTTAAGACTAACTGCCCTGAACGCATGATGGTGCCTGGGGTAGAGCTAGAAAAAGGGCATTTAGTGGGGAAACTGAGGAAATCTGAACAGAGTCTGGAGCTCAGCTAATAATGCATTCATGTTAATTTCTTAGTTTTAACAAACGTATCTAGGTAATGAAATATGTTCCATTAGGTGAAATTGGATGAAGAGTACATGGAAACTCTTTACACTATCTTTTCAAGTTGTTTGTCAACCATGCCCTGATGAAAAAAAAATTTTTTTTAATTACTAGTACTGGATCCCAAAGCATACACATTTGTTCTAAATTCCCATGTACTTTTTCCATGTATTTTTAGAGTCTGTAATTTCCATGTATTTCTAAACACCTTCTGAAGCACAGCTATTAAATTATCTAGTGTTACCCCATCAGACTAACATCAAAAGCTGGGTTCCTTTACAAATATCAAAAAAATCTGGAAAATGGAGAGAGTAAGTTTTAAATTTCAGGTGATCTTCATTAACACTCAGGGCCACTGAGTCCATTCCGACTCATTCAAAGCCAGCATGACGTACAGTTGTACCAGACAGAACTGAGCAGACGTACCCAGGTGGGTTTCTGAGGCAGTAAACCTTGATGGAAGCAGAAAACATCATCTCTCTCTTCCTAAGTGGCTGTTGAGTGTGAACTGCTGGACCTTGTGGTTAATAGCCCAACTTGTAACTCACTATGCTACAAGGTTTTTAACTATTGAGTAATGAGTTAACTTTATTAGAACTGGAACCATGAAAAAATGTTGTGTGTTACGTATGATTATTTGATTATAATAAAGAATCCTATGTAATCAAAACTTTCTCTGTGTTCGTACAACCCATGTCCCTGGGCCTACCAAAGACAAACCCTCTGCCATCAAACCGATTCCAATTTATGCTAACCCTACAGGCGAGAGTAGAATTTCCCCATAGGGTTTCTAAGACTGTAAATCATGATGGAAGCAGACAGCCCCATCTTTCAACTGCAAAGCGACAGTGGGTTAGAATTGCCAACCTTGCAGTCAGCAGGCCATTGCTTAACCCACTCAACCATTGTCCTTTTAAAAATCAGGTCTGCATTAGGGTTCAACTCACCAGGAGGTAAGGAGTTCCTATCAGCACCGAACACTACCAAGTCTTGTTCTCCTTCTTTGAACTCAACACGGAGAATGTCACTCAGAGATCCAACAAGTTCTGTCACATTTAAGAAGCCCAATTTTTTTGGTGAAAGTTGCTCTTTAAAAATTTCCTGTCACAAAAATAGAAATCACATTAAAAAGCAATTTTAAATAACAGAAACATATTTGCCTTTAGACAATACTCTAATTCGAATTTAGCTAAACTAAAAATGTACAGGTCAGTAAATCCAAGTGTGATAGTAAAGGCTTTCTTCCATATGTACACAAGGGGGAAGTAAACAAGCATTGCTAATAATAGAAACCTTTATTTTTTTAAAAATACTAAAATGTGAAGCTAATGATTTTCACATACATCTGAAGACCATCTAGGTCAAGGGCAGGAAACATCTGGTAGCCTGTTGTTGATGTGAAATTTAATTCCAACTTAACTGGAGATCATATTCTGTAAGAGTTCAGTGTTTTGAAATGTATCGAGACTCATTCTGATCTATCTTGATGAATGTTCCCTTTGAACTCCAATGTAATGTGTACTCTGTTGTTAGATGTGCTGCAGCTACTGCCCAGTGACATCGCAGCTCCGATTCACAAGTAGAGAGTGCCTAGCCCTGGGTACACTGTTGCAGTCTCTGTGTCAGCCCTTCTTGTTGTTGAGGGTCTTCCTTTTTATTGATCCCCTACAAAGCATGGAGACCTTTTCCAGACATTGGTCCCTCTTGACAACATGTCCGAAGTACATGAAACCAAGCTTCACCATCTTCACGTCTAAGGAACATTCTAGTACTTTGTCCAAGTCAGATTTGGTTGTCCTTCAGGCAATCTATGCATTCTTTCCCCAACACCGTAATTCAAATACATCAGTTCTTCTATAGTCTCCCACAGTCATATCCAATTTATATGAGATTGCGGTGGGTCAGGCACACTTCAGTCATCAAATTAACACCCATGCTCTTCAACACTTTAAAAAAGTCTTGTGCAGCAAATTTCTCCAATGTGATATGCATTTGATATTTTGACTGCTGCTTCCATGAACCCTGGTTTTAGATCCAAGTAAAATTAAATGCCTGAAAATGGTAGTGCTTTCTCCATTTATCATGCTGGTGCCTACTGGTCCACCTCTCAGGTTTTCTTTACCTGGAATTGTAATCAATACTGAAGGCTGCAGCCTTTGATTTTCATTGCGCTGCAAGTCTTCCTCTTGAAGCAAACAAGGATATGACAATTACCTAACACAGGCTGTTAATAAGCATTCCTCCAATCCTGACACCAAGTTCTGCTTCGTCCAGTCTAGTTCTTAGATTGTTGGCTATAATGTTCGATAAATGTCAAATACATCAAGACAGTTTAGTGTTTTGTTCACTTTTTGACTGATCATCCTATCAGTTACTGAAAAGGAGATGCTATACTATGTAATTCCATACTTATTGATTTCACTTCTATATTTTATTTCCAAGCTTTATTACGTAATTTCACATTTGTGACTGTTAATCTTCTAAAGAATAGACCCTGGCTGAACCGTGGTGGCTTAGTGGTTGTGTGTGGGACTGCAGCCCACAGGGTTGATGATTCAAATCCAGCAGCAGCTCTCCAGGAGCAAAGCTGACCTTTCTACTCCCACCAGGGCAGTGATGGCACACACACACAAAAAGAATTGACTCTTTATCATTATAAAATATTCCCTGGGTTTTGAAGTCTGCTTTAGCTGATATTATTAGTATATTTCTGTGGACAACACATACTTGCTTCTTGCTGATAACTTCTATTGTAATTGAAGTATTTAGTCCATTAACATAAATGTACTTATAAATATCCTAGTGTTGTTGATTTGTAATTTAATTAGATTTACAACTACCATTTTGCTATTTGATATTCTCTATTGTTATTTTCTTTTTTCCTTTCCTACTTGTCTGAGTTTACTGAATATTTTTTATAATTCCATTTTCTTTTACTTTAACACTTTAAAATTTTAAAGTTCTTTTAGCTATTACTGTATATATCTCTATCTTGTCAGTCTTCACCAATTCACACAAAATATTTTTTAAAAAATTCACTTGCCGGGGGACTGCAGCCCACTGGGATGGAGGTTCAATTCCAGCAGTGGCTCCACAGGAGCAAAGGGTGGGCCTCCTACTCCCACCACCAGAGGGTAGTGATGCCCAAAAAACAAAAACAAACAAAAAAAATCTAAAAAACAAACTTACAATCCAATAGTTTTATTTAGTTACTTTTCAAGAGAAATATGAGGCTATCTCCACAAATACTGACAACTTCAGAAGTCTTATATATGGTCCCTATTAGAATTGACTATTACTATGCTTTATTTTTTGGTTTTATTTTGCTTTGCTTCACTGGGTACCTGATCTGTTCATTCATGATGAATATTTTCTACTGTATATCCATCACCATAGTTACAAGTTCTTCCAGGGCTTCATCAGCTTTTTGAAACATTTTGACTGATATTTGTGAATTCCTAGTGCCTTTTTTTTTTTTTGGTCAATGCCTTCAGTGAAGCTAGGACTTCTTCCTGCAACACAATTGGTTCTCATTGCTTCTCTGCCTTTTGGCAAAGAGCAAATGTATTATATCCACACAATTAGTCTTGATCAAATGCTACTTCTTGAAATAATTGAATTTATCTTTGGTAGTGACTCCATATAGCCCTTCCATCTTACTTTTATGCTTCCGGCAGCATTCAATATGTTTCCACAGAATCTTTCAATATTTCAACTCGAGATGTGACTTTTTTCTTCAGTTCTGTCTGGGTGATGCTAAACATGTCCTTGCTTTTTGACTTTCTATCCAGACCTTTGCGCATTCCATTACAATAGTTTGTCTTCTGGAGGTGGGTTTTGACATTACATTCTGTACTTCCCAATGTCTTCCCATCTGGGCAATGTTTCTTTCTGTTGTGCCTAGGGTCACTATGGCTTGGAACTGTCTTGAGGGTCTCTAATAACAAAACAACACAGCTATAAGAGGTATTTTGGGGCAGATCCCGGTGGCGTAGTGGTTGAGTTCGGGACTGCGGCCCATGGGCTTGGCGGTTCAAATCCAGCAGCAGCTCTTCAGAAGCAAAGCTGGGTAGCTACCACGACCACCAGAGGGCAGTGATGTCCGCGCCCCCCCCCCCGAAAAAAGAGGTATTTTGAAACTCATTTGCTAACATTGATGGTATATACTCTAAACCAACGGTTAATGTATGATGCTATTTCTCCCACAGTCAAGATCCAGTAATCAAGGGGTGGAAATGGCAGTGGCTCCATTCATGTCTACCCCCTGTGAAAAATCCCCAAACCAAACTCACTGCCTCACAGCAACACTACTCTGGTTTTCAACACTGTATATTCTCATGGAAATAGAGAGCTTCATCTTTCCATGGAATGGCTGGGGGTTGGAACTAATGACCCTGTTGGTTATCAGTCAAGTGCTTACCTGATAGCCAGAACCACTTATAAAATGCCTGCCTCCTGTCCCCTTGACCTCATCCTGGCAGGCTAGAGGTATTATTTCCAAGGGGACAAACGCACACACCTAAAGGCACAAAACCGATTTCACTAAACTGGGTGTTAAGAAAGCCATTTAATCACTTTGGGTTCCTTATGCCTCTAGATCATTGGTTCCCAAACTTATTTGGCCTACCACCCCATTTTCAGGGAGGTGGGGGATTACTTATTGCTTCTCTGGCTATTAATAACTTCTATACTACAGCTCATAATCCACAATAAAGTGCTTTTGCAGCTCCCTGGATCTTTCTGGGGCACTCAAGGGGCAGTATCACCCATTTTGGGAAACACTGCTCTAGATCAACAGGCTAAGAAGGGACTTACCATGCTGGCCAGTGTGATCAACCCTGATTTCCAAGGGGAAATCAGAACGACAGTACACACTACACAGCTAGAGAACATTCTGCTTGCAATCTCGAGAGATCCCTTAGGATCTAGCTTCATACTACCATGCCTTGTGATAAAAGTAAATGACACAAGGCACAACTCCATTCTGACATCACTACTAATGTGCCTGATCCTTTGGGAATGGAAGTTTAGGTCACCCTATTAGATAGTCTCAATTAGCTGAGGTGGCCAGCTGAGGGCAAAGGTAATAAGAATGGGTGATGAGGATAGTTCTTATTACCATGTTACCCACTTGAAAAATGAGAACTGTAATTGTTGAGTATCTCTTCCATGTTCCATTTTATGTGTAGATATAAAGAGTATGCACAAATATTTTTTTCATCCTTCTCTTAATCCATTATTTATAAACAGAGTTAGCGCACTTTCAGTGTACACATTAAGTGTACATTAGGTACAAGTACGACACTATAATTCTCTCTGCTTAGAGGATTATGTATGACTTAAGGTGTGTACAGTTGCCAAGATGGTATGGGATGGACTGTGTTGGTTCATGTTATGTGTCAGCTATGCTTCTCTGTGGTTTGGCAAACACTGGGTCAATTGCTCTTCCGTAATGTAATATAATGTAATCATCTTCTATTTTGTGATCTGCTGCATGTAGCAACTCTGTTGAAAGTCAATCTGTTTTCTTGAGGTTCTGATCTGCATCCAATATATATCGATATTGTGGCAAAGGTGAGTTTTCCTTAATCCCGCATGTGAGTTGGCATCTCCTGACCCCTGGGACTCTTGGGGTGTGAGCCAGACGCCTACAACGTGACCAGTCAGTTTGGCTACTGCAACAGTTGAGTTAGGAGCGATTCCAGCTTTATGCTTGAGCCGCACACTTAGGACTTGCCAGTGTCCATAACTGTGTGAGCCATTTCCTTGAAATACATTTCTCTAAACAGATGTGTATATATACACATATACATATATATATACATACATGTACATATATATGCCTCACTGGGTCTGTTCTTCGAATGAGCCCAGCCTATGATGCTGACCCATAGGCAAGTAACTTCTCCATATCTCAGTTGGTTGTGAAAATCCAATAAGGTAGTGGGTGAAAGAAAGGTATTCTGCATACGGCTAACATATGCACAGGTCATGACATTTTAAAATTCAGATGCATGAAATTAGGGTTTCAAAAATTATCCACGCTGAAAAGCAAACCTAGTTCATTTATGAATTATTCCATGATACAAACAGATATGTCTATTTCAATTTATTTGTCCATTCATCTGCCCCCAGGCTTTTACCAGGCTGCAATGGCTATCTAAATATTCATTGGGTGTGTGTGGGTGTGCACGCATATATACTAGAGCTTACCTGGAGTACAGATCTAGACGTGGAACTGCTTTACCACTAAGTATACATATTGCCAATATACCTGATACCTGAGATTGTCTAAATATGCCCCAAAGAGGTTTCATCACACAAACAGTATACAGGCATTGCTTCTTTATATATGGGCATTGTCAGACTTTCCAATTAATATTTATTCTAACGATATGAGAATAACAAGTAGAAAGATCCTGCCATTACAAAGTCAAGGATTTGTTAAGAAGCATAATTTTTAACTTTTTGACCACAGATTTAAATAGTGAGGACCAGTGGGAAAGTAACAAAATGCGTGTCTATTGCTAGAGACTTAAGGCATGGAGACTCTGCATGATGAAAAAAGAACAGACTCACCTCAAACTCTCCAAGCAGTTTAGAAATAAGCAGACCCTCTGGAAACTTAGAGACAACCTGAGACATAGGAAATGAAACACACATCATTGGGTGATAAAGCAGCAACATGCACACGATGTAAGTTTAAATAGGGCCAAAGGCAAAGGTGAAAAACTGTCAAGTAAATTATGATCAAATTATAAATATTTTAAAAACCAGTTCCCAATTTTTAAAAGGTCAATAACAAAAAGGATTTTCTTTATATTTCCATATTTGAGAAATCTGAACTATTATTACATAATGGCACAATGCTGCCTTCCACAAGTTCCTATACTTTAAAAAATTTTAGCTTAAAAAAAATTTTAGCTTAGCCAATACATAAGATTATGCAATGTTGTATGGTATAGTTGCAAGCATTTTAATGTAAAATATACTATGACTACAGTAATTTTGGAAAATAAACAAAAAAATAGACCCACAGCAAAAAAAGGCCAAATATATAAAAAATGTATTAGAAAAATAGGACTCTTCTATGATCAGTTTTTAATATGTCATATCACAGATTTCATCTATATCAGTTCATACATATCAACTTATTTACTGGCTATCTATCTTCCCAAATATTCACTCACTGCCATCAAGTTGATCCCCAGCCCCCGATGGGCTGCATGGTGGGCTGCTAGCCACCGGGCCAGCAGATCAAAACCACAGCTATCCCTCGAGAGAAAGACAAGGCTTTCTGCTCTCATACAGAGGTATGGTCTCAGAAGCCTGCAGAGCAGTTCTACTTGCTCCTAGAGGATTGCCTTGACAATTTTCAACATACCTATTTTTTTAAAAAATCATTTTATTAGGGGGTAAGTCTTACAGCTCTTACCTAAATTTATATATGTATAAAATATCTTATTTATGACGGCTTCCTAATTTCTATCATAAAAACTAATAATAAAATGATAAATAATAAAAAATGTTATGCCTAAATTCCATGATCCAGATATCATTGCTGCTGTATTTTGGAAATCAGCTTCTTAGAATTTCTTTATGTAGAGGCACCTTCACATTATTCAGATTCCATATAAAATATTAAATATTTATTCTATAACCTATTCCAAGTATATTAATACAACACACATAAATTATCTTACTATCTACATGATAGCCATGGCTAAATGGATCATTTAAGCCTCCATCAATGAATGCTTAATTTTCCTCTAATTTTTGATAATCACTAATCTGGTTTTATTGAACATTTCAGTGTAAGTAAACCTTGTGTGCTTGCTAATTTAAAGGATCTTGGTAACATAATGGGTTACAAGTTAAACAGCAAGGTTGGCTGTTCCGATTCACCAGCTACTCTGTGAGAAAAAGGTAAGGCATTTTAACTCCTGCAAAGATAAAAATCTCAAAAACCCACAGGGGCAGTTCCTTTCTGTCCTCCAGGGCAACTATGAATCAGAAATGACTTGATGGCAGGGGCACTTGCTAAATTATTTTCTTCACACAAGTTGTGTGTAACATTACTGACAAGTAAAGATAAGCAGTTGTGATTTTAAAAATATTTCCAGGCTGAGCCCCGGTAGCGTAAGTGGCCGAGTGTGGGACTGCGGCCCATGGGCTTGGCAGTTCAAATCCAGCGGCAGCTCTCAGGAGCAGCACTGGTAGCACCCACGACCACCAGAGGGCAGTGATGCCAAAAAAAAATGTTTCCAAGCAGTTTGCCAAGGAAACATTTCCCCACTTTATAATATAAAGATGATGCACAAAGGTCAGTCTGTTTTTATTGTGTGAACACCCTTTTATGTGTTCATTGTCCTTCTGCGTTCATGAATTATTTGTTATGCATCTTGTTCAATTGTCACTCTCTGAAAATCCCTGGAGGCAGCTGGCAGGCACTACTTTCTTTTACTCCTTCACTCTGTGCCCATCTGAACATGCAAAAATGTAGCTAATACTACACTGGAATACTAATAAAGATGGTGGTGGTACAACTTTTCTTAATACAACTGGCCTACTTACTTTTAATGCAAATCATATTCCAATTAAAAATGTTAAAAATACTAATAAGGAATAGCACAAGGATCCTTTTGATTCTAGATACTAATCTTGATGGAAATCTACACCTTTATGTGAATCAACCAAGCAACCAGGCACTCACTGCCATCGAGTCAATGGCAGCTCACAGTGACCGGGTCGGACTGCCCGGGTGGGTTTCCAAGACTGTCATGCTTTTCGGGAGCAGAAAACCATCTTTCTCTTCAGGAGCGGCTTGTGGTTTTGCACCGCTGACCTTGGGGACTGCAGCCCAATGGCAACCATGATGCTACCAAGGTTCCTTGGGCTCAGTAATAAGTGCTCACAAAAACTGACATGAATGGCCACATAAAAATGCAATGAATGAATCATACGCGAATGCTCTACTGCTAGTTACTTTAAATTTTCACTATTATAAACAAGAAGAAATAACATACTGCACACTAAAACCAAAACCAAACCAGCAGAAAAGCAAAACAAAGAGGACTTGACACACATACTGATGAATATCAGAGACTATACGACCTTCAGTAAGGGTTATACCTCCACATAGAGAAGACAAAAGTCCTCAGAACTGGATAAGCAATCTCATCAGAAATACTGAATTTGACGAGGTCCCAGTTACTGAGATCCATAAATCACTGCTCGTGATCAAGTCAAAAAAATCACAACATATTACAATATTAAATCTATTGTAAAAGAGCTCTCTAAAGTGATTAAAACAACAACAACAAAGATGTCACACCTGGCCCAAGTCCTGGAATTTTCATTTACTGCATATGCATGTGAAAGCTGACTATATAATGAATAAGGAAGACCAAAATAGAATTAATGTCTTAGAATGATGATGCTGGCAAAGAATATTGAATATACCACAAACTGCCCCAAGAATGAACAATTCTCTCTTGGAAGAGACACTCATACAGCAAGAATGCTCTTTAGAAGTAAAAACACCAAGGCCTTGGCCAGTGAAAAAGAGGAAGTTCATCACCAAGGCGGATAGCTACCATGACTACACCAATAAGCTCAGATACAGCAACCGTTGAGGGGATGTCACAGGACCAGGTAGTGTTTCATTCTGTTGTACACAGGAATGTTGGGGGTTCAGACAGACTCAACAGCACCAACAAAGCTAAAAACTGTGCACAGTTAAAATTACTTCTGTATTGTAAATTCCTACAAGGTAGAATGTTAAGATGCGGCTGAGTCCTGGGAGCATAGTGATTGAGTGCGGGACTGTAGCCCACTGGCGTGGAGGTTCAAATCCAGCAACAACTCTGCAAAAGCAAGGCTGGGCCTCCCACTCCCACCAGAGGGCAGTGATGCAAAAAAAAAAAAAGAATGTTAAGATGTCCACTTAAAGTCTTCCAAAAGACTGTAAGTTAACATTCACGGAAACAATACTGTATTTATGAAAAATTAAATTAAAATTGATTTTGCTTAACTGATGCAACTAGAAAGTCTATTTCTCTCTCTCTCTCTCTCTCTCTCTGACACCCTTCACTGCCGTTTCCTCGACTTTGACTCACAGTGACCAAACAGGACAGAGTAGAATACCTTTCTGGGCTTCTAAGACAGTAACTCTTCACGAGAGTAGAAAACCTTGTTTGTCTTCCATGGAGTGCCTGGTGGTTTCAAACCACTGACCTTTCAGTTAGCAGCCCAACAAAGAACCACTATGCCGAGGCTCCGTAATTATTATGTACAACCCGTTACATAATCATATACACCTGCATATTTCTCAGGTTTAGAAAAAAGCAAGGTTTAAGACAGAGGAATCTTGAATGTTTTCAATTTATCCAAGTTATCCACTTACTTAATAACACCTAAGGGAGTCCTGGTGACACAGGGAGTTTAGAATTGGGCTGCTGATGGAAAAGCCAGCAGCTGCAACTCACCAGCCAGAGGGACGCAATGGTGCCATCTGCTTCGGGAAGGAGAGCCAGCCTCAGAACAGTCTGGAGCTGCTCCCCCTCGCCTGCAGGGTTCCTAGGAGTCTCAATGGCACATGCTTGGTTTTTCATGAAAGGATTAGGTATTTTAGTTCCACAAAATAGCTCATGATAAGCAAATATGTGGGATTTAATAAATCATTTTACTGGGGGCTCTTACAGCTCAACAATCCATGCAATTGTATCAAGCACATTGGTACATATGTTGCCATCAGCATCTTCAAAATATTTTCTTTCTACTTGACCTCTTGGTATCAGCTTCTTTTGTCCCCTCCCACTCCCACGTGATCCCTTGATAATTCATAAATTATTTCTATTTTCATATTTTATGCCATCTGCTCTCTCTCTTCACCCACGTTTCTATTGTATGTCTCCCCTGGGGGGAGTTCTATGTCAATCATGGTGATTGGTTCCCCCTTTCTCTGCCCCCTACCCTCATGGTATCACTACTCTTCAGTCTTGTTCCTAAGGGGTTTATCTGTCCTGGATTCTGTGTGCTGAGAGCTCTTATCTGTACCAGTGGACATGCTCTGGTCTAGCCAGATATATTTGACATTTCTATTTTTTTCCAAAGCCATTTTATTGGGAGATAAGATAAACATTAGATCGTTCCATAGTTCAGTTAATCAAGCAGCACTGTACAATTGCTACCACAGTTTCAAGACAATTCTATTGTTTAATACAGATATTCTGTCTAGTGCTGTATCACAAACTGCTCAATAATCGATAGATAAAACAATTGATGTCTTCTGGTCCTGAAGGTTGGGAATCCTGATTCTGACATGCTCCAAAGATGGCTACCCTCTAGTCCACAATGCAGGGAGCCTCTGCTGGGGTGACTCAAAAGGATGGAGGCCGAGACAGCTGTGGAACATCTCTCTTCCTCTCCACAGGGCTAGCTTGGTGTGTTAAGGTCATCGGGTCTCTCACAAGGTGGCTTGGGGTTTGAAGAGCAAATGTCCCATGAGGTCTCAGGCAGAAGTCCCAAAGCATCATGATACGTCGAGTCAGTCATTCAAGCCAGTCCAGATTCAAGGGGAGGAAAAATAGACTCTAGTTCTCAGTGGGAGAACCAGTGAAGAAGTTATCACTGTGTACCACAAAAAGTCAGCAAGTTAAAAGAAAAAGGATTTTGGGTTTTTGGGGGGCATCACTGCCCTCTGGTTGGAGTTGGGAGGTTCAGCCTTGCTCCTGTAGAGCTGCTGCTGGATTTGAACTGCCAGCCCAGTGGGGCACAGAAGAAAAAGGTTTCAACTTATATATAAGTTTGCTAAGGGAGTATCAATAGTGTGTGAATATAATAGACAAAAAAATTTTCAATTTGATATCAAGCAATGGGAGCATAATTTTAAAATTCACGTTTTCTCACAATGTTCCTTTTAACAGAAATTTACTTATTGCTAAATCAAAAATTCCATATATTTTTCTCATTGATTTACTCAAGGTTAAAGAGAAGTCTTTTTCTTTTTTTCGGCATCACTGCCCTCCGGTGGTCGTGGGAACTACCCAGCCTTGCTTCTGGAGAGCCACTGCTGGATTTGAACCGCCAAGCCTGTGGGCCACAGTCCCGCAGTCAACCACTACGCCACTGGGACTCAGCTGAGAAGTCTTTATTTAATAGTTTAAATATATTAATTTTTAAAATACACCTCTAAGTTGGGAAGTTGGTAGTAAAGTGGAGGTAAATTACCGAAATCACTCATTTAGGAAGCTACATGGCTGACAAGAATTAATCTATAAATCACTATTTAAGGCTGATCTCTGATTACAGATATTATAAAGTTATCTTAGAAATGCTTTGCTGATATTCAAAATGGTATTGTCTTTACCATTGACACACTGGTAATGCAAAAGAAAAGACCCACTGAAAAGTTTCCTAAAATCCACTCTTTAGAGAACACAAGTAGTTCTCCTCTGACGAATACTTAAGTTTTAAGCAACCTTAAATCTTAATCAACAATACAGTTTATAAGAAAAGTTACAGAAAAATTCAAAGCTAAGCTTCTTTCATAAATTTCACTGTGCGAAATCCAACAAAAAGAGCACCTAGAAAACGTAACACAACTTATTAAATTCTCATTCTAGTAGGTGTTTACTTAAAGGACATAAAAAGGTCATTTAATCAATTTTCTCAGGCATTTGCAATTAAGTAGGGAAATAAGATAAATGCATAAATAGCTATAACCTAAGATTGACTTTTTGGTGACATGCCATTAAAGAGAAGCAAAAATACACAAGAGGATAAACTACATTAACGAATTAATTTAGGAAATGGAACTAGCATAACTTCTTCCTTGGAAAGGCTAGCTCACACCTTAGTTTAAAGGGTTAAAAATCAAAGAGGGCCTGATGTGCCAAACATTTGGTATTCCCCTCAGCAAACAGGGGCATCTGTAAGGACACCCTATTCAAATCAGGATGAGCAGCTTCCACCACAGTTTTAAGAGTAAAACCCTCTGACCTAACCCATAACAACTCAAGACCTCCCACTAATTCATAAGGCAAACGGTAAATTAGGTCAAGGACATGAACAAGTGATTCACATATGGCATACCATATACAGTTACTCAACATACGAAAACATGCAATTATCAAGCGGTAGATGTGAAAATGACCACATGATAACACTGCTGGGCATTTGTAGGGCTCGAGACACTGCAGTCTCGCTCAGTGCCAGTGGGAGCCTACATCTATCCAAACCTTTTCTATGACCATTTAGTGTTCATTGTCAAAATAAAATAGACACATCTGGACAGTACCTTCCAGGTAAATAGCTGAGGACATGACTAAAACATTCAAAAGATGATCATAATCAAGCCTATATACAACCCACGTTACTGATGGTGACGTACTGTGGCCCACAGATAGCAAGCAAGCACGTCGACAGACGCAGCTGTGAAGGGCAGCCCCACACAGACATGTACAGCAAACTGGTACCAAAAATATCTCAAACGGTCCCTGAACAGAGACTTACTTGGGCGAGAACAAGGAGATAAAGAAGAGCACTTATGAAGGAACTTACATTTTTAAAATCATTATGATGCTATTTTAAAATGTTATATGCTCCAACCCAACAGAGGCAGGCAGTGACCCACGCTGGCAGCATGCCTGCCTGCATACACTTGTGGAATGTCTACCATATGTGCTAGAGAGACAAGGGCGACATTAAAAGACCATTAACTTAAAAACTAAGTTGTGGATGTGTGGATGTGTGTTCTGATGCTACAGGAATAGCTATTTGTCTGCTGTCTATTTGAAGAGATTAGGTATAAATATAAGATACTTAGAAACTAGCAGGCAAATTATGACCCTATATGATATCTAAGAATATAATCAGTTATTCTTATGTTTCAAAACACAAAGTACTTACAAACTTTATCTTCTCTTTTATATCTGGATTGATAGTCCCTCCGGGTCCAAGTTGGGCGATGACAGATTTGAATGTATTCTCCAACTACAAAAAAGGGGGTTCAGAGAAAGTTCAAGCCACAGTCCTGTGCCCGTCCTCCGAAAGGAGCCTCGGGGGCCTGGGGTCACTTCCAACGTCAGGCCCTGGCTTTCCTTGAGAGCATGTACAAAGGGTGGTCACAAGAAACAGCCATCAAAAGAAATGTAGTCTAATTAAGTGGGTAGATTATCATCCTTCACAGAAAAGAGAGTCAATAAACTTCCACTTGACCTTTACTAAATATGTATCTAGTGAGTGTCTAAAGCAGGGAAAGGAGCCCTGGTAGTGCAGAGGGTCCAGTGCTCAGTTGCTTACTGATGAAGAGCTGTTCATGGGAGAAAGACAGGGCCTTATGTTTCCCTACGGGGCAGCTCCACTCTGTCTCCTGTAGGGTCGCAATGAGTTGGAACCCACTTGACAACAAGGAGCTTTACTGCAGGAAGACATGGGGTGGAGAGGTGCCTGAAAAGTGGGAGGAGTGTGAGCCAGGGTACAGGTGGAATGGCTGGTCTAGGGAGAAAGGAAGGAAAAACTCTTCTGCTGCAACCAGAGCAAAAGAGAAAAGAACCAGCAGGGATGAAGAAAGGCTGTGTGCGTTGTAGAAGGAGGGAAAGAGAGTTACCATGCGATGGCTTCAGTATTCTCTCAGAGTGAAGAAGCAGTATCTCTGTGCGTTTCGAGTAGAGGGAGGAGTTCAATGAGACACTCGTAAAAGACATTCGTAGGAAGCAGCAGAAAAACAAAGCTGAGCAAACAGTGGGTGATAATCTAAACTCAGGAGGTAAGAAGTAATGACAGGAGTCACCTGATTTAGGATAGCAGGGGCTTGGGGACTGGAGTAGGGTAAAGTCAGTGACAGAGAGGTCTCAATAAGGTAAAAAACACTGATCACATCACTAGCTTTCACAGACCTCCCAATCCCCAAGGTTCTCCCGCTGGATGATATCAGCATCTAACCATTAACTAATTTTTCATATCCCACCATTTGAAAACTTAACACAACTTATTAAATTCTCTTTCTAGAGGGTGTTTATTTCAAGGACTTAAAAAGGTCATTTAATCAATTTTCTCAGGCACTTGCAATTAAGTAGGGAAATAAGTTAAATGCATAAATTACTATAAACTAGGATTGACTCTACTTGCCATTAAAGAGATGTGAAAGTACACAAGAGGATGAACTACATTAATCTATAAATATACAACAAGCAACCTCTTAAAAGCTCACTGATTGACTTGCGGCTGAAGAAGAGTTCTTTCTGTAATTTAACTGTATTAATCCCACCCACGGAAAACTCACACCAGAGGACATGTATGCTCCATAGGATGTTAGTGCCACTTTTTGAGAAGCAGATGGCCAGGTCTTTCTTCCGAGGACTCAAAGGTCCAGCCTTTCAGTTAGAAGTCATGCTCATTAACTCCTTGCCTCCCAGGGTTCCAGACTCATAGTACAGAAAAATTTAAGCGCCCAGCTAAGGAGTGTTTGTTGGTTGTTGACAAACACAGAGACTGATCTTTGGCAGTGGAGAGGCCTTAACAGAATTGCAATCCAGCATCAGCAAATTAGAATGGGTGGGGTAGCCAGTTAGGAGACGCCTGTAACACTTGGGGCAACAGAATTTTGCTGGGGGTGGAGCAAATTAAAAATGTAAAGGACATTATAAAATCAGAATCCATACAATGCAATGAGGACGTCAAGAAAAAGGAAGGAGCTCTTTATTCTACTTTCCTACCAAGGAGAGAGCCCCAGAGATTTACAGCTTTAACCAGGAAACCAAAGTACTATGGAGCACAAAAGTAAGTTCTGGATAGCTTATAATCTATGTCATTAGTTTGGGCAAAGTGAGAGGTAAGTGGCAGCGTGGAAGAAGAGGTACAGAAGAGTGCTGAGTAAAAGAGATTTCTCAAGGAAGTGAAGTCTAATTTTTCCTTTCTCATGAGACCAGAAAAACCAAATAGTGCCCATTAGTGAGCATTTTGAGCAAAGATTATACAGAAGGAAATGGAACAAAAGGGATAAAATGCAGAACAGATTTTCCAATTCTTGTAGAATCCAGATTTCCAGATTTTCCTAAACACACACACAAATGTAGATCAACTAGTAAAGAACTCAATGGCACACACTAACAATAAAAATATTAGCTGATCACAACTCCTCTGTCAGATATTCTACTACAGAAGCTTGTTTGTGGCTGGGTGATGGAAGCTATGCTCTGATACTGCAAATCCAGCAGATAGCAGGGCCTTGGGGACCCCAAAGAGAACAGCTTCTGGACTAAGAAAGACTAGGTAGAATGAATAGGCATTCTATATCTGAAGGATCAGTCATTGAAAACCTTATAAATAGCAGCAAAACATTGTTATAGTGCCATAAAATGAGCCAGTCAGGCTGGAACACACTCGGAATATGACGGGATCAACTGCCTGCTCAACCTTAACTAAGTGGATGGAACACAGTTTTGGGTATCATCTACATTGATGGAACATGACTCAAAATGAGAGGAAACAGCTACCATATTTCATTAATACTGGAAACATGAAATGTCCACAGTAAAACATCACTAGAAGGGCAACTTCTCAATACAATCAGTGGTACTCATTGCCATGAAGTCATTTCTGACTCAGAGCATAGCTTCCATGAGTCAGAAACTCAGCTTCCACAAATAGGACAAAGTAGAATTGATCCTGTTAATTTCCTAGGCTGAAAATACCCTAAGGCACAGAAGGCTTCCTCCTTCTTCCACGGAGCAGCTGGTGCATTTGAACTAGCACCTCTGTGTTTAGCAGCCCCCCCCCCCCCCCCTCTAATCTAC
>PVJH01017777.1:0-15786 GCA_004026705.1 Nesogale talazaci | reverse complement strand
CAAAAATCATTTTCCTTTACACCAACATATAAAGCCTTTGAAAAAGGAATAAGGAAAACAATACCATTTACAATAGCCACCAAAAGATAAAATACTTAGAAATAAACCAAGCCAGAGATACCAAAGACCTTTACAAAGAAAACTATAAAACCCTACTTCAAGAAAAGGAGAGACCTATAAATGAAATCTAGCAAACCAATGGACTAGAAGACTTAATATTATAAAAATGTTAATACTCAATCCAATCCTGATCTGGATACAATCTTCTTTAAAGGAATGGGGGAAACAATCACCAAGTTTACATGGAAAGGGACGAAACCCTGGATAAGTAGCATACTACTGAAAAGAAAGAAATGGCCCATCTACCCAGAGTGTATGTCACTCCCACTGGATGCTCAAGCAGGAGCATGCACAGAAGGTGTATGGAATAATACGGAAGTAAATAAAGTGAGCCATGTCAGAAGCAGGAATAGGATATCTCATGGCCATCAAGAAAGAAAAGCCATGAGTGAACTGTGTCCTCTGAATCCTAAGATTCCTGAACTAAACTTCTTCCAAGTAGGAGGCAGGACTGTGACCCCTGGAGAGTGGACAGAAATAGTAGAGGAGCAGTGGCAGGACCAAAAGTCAGAGCATGAAATAGTGGTGGACTTCTTGGGCTAAAAAGCAAGTAAATCAAAGTGCCCTCCTTCGGGCAGCACTACAAAAGCTTGGGAACATCTGCCAGGGCACAACAGAGGCTGAGGTTAGGTGGCTAAGAGGCAAGGTCTAGAGAGAAGAGTTCTTGTGGGCATGGTGAAAAGAGGAATTATGCACAAAGGAACTGTACCCTTAACATTTCTGACCCACAACTGTAACCTTTTAACTTCCCAAATAAACAGTGTGTCATAATCACTGAGATTTCTGCTTGGCCATTGCAACAGATGACTGAATTTACAAGAGGAGCTGAGTGCTGTGGGAGAAAGGGCTGTGCTGTAACAGGGTGGAGAAGGTTGGGAAATGTAGGCATGTCTCACTTTTGTCTTACAGGACTCATCATTGGACAAATGTAGACTTAGATTCTTTCCGCTGGTGACGCCAGATGAGGTCAGACAATGCCTCCACGTCATCTTTTTGCACCTATTATACAGCAATGGTTTTCAGTGTGTATCCCGTAAGTGTGGACCCCTTATTTCTTCGTACAAGGGGTTCAAAGCAGAACAAGGGATAGCGCATGCTTTAAATCAGCAAAGGTGTTCATTATGTACTTTCACCATCCTTGTTCAATATGGATGCTGGACAAATAACCTGAGAAGAAAGCATTCTGGGGTTCTACAAAGGAATCCTATTAAGTTGCTGGATAGCTATTGACCATTTCATCTATGGGGGGAAATTCTTTGAGGCCGAGAAAACAATTAATAGACCAAACAAGGCCCAGATTTTATGCAGAACTGTGAACCGTTAGGGCCTATTCACAGAGGAGTTGTTAGGTGCTGTCAGTTGGCGCATAGCAACCCAATGTATAACAGATAAAACCCTACCCAGCCCTGCCCATCATGGCAGCCGCTGTGCCAATTTTCTGAGAGTTTTCCTATTTTTCCCTGACCCTCTACTTTGCCTTTTCCAGGGCCTGGTCTCTCCTGGAAACACATGCACAGTACGTGAGAAGTCATCTTGCCATCCTTGCTTCTTCAGAACATCTGGCTCTACTTCTTCCAAGAAAGATTTGTCGGTTCTTCTGGCAGTTCAGGTAATTTTCAATATTCAATATTCTTCAGCACCAACTTTCATTGTCCAACTTTCATATACATATCATCATCAAGTATTTCAAGCCCTCTTTGCTTTCAGCTAGCAAGCATGTGTCAATCCACATACCAGGTTGTTAAAAGGTCTTCCTCTAATCCTGATATCACATTCTTGTTTAATCTAGGTGCCCAGATTTTTTGCTTAGCAGATTAAATAAATATGATAAAAGGATACAACTCAGATGCACACTATTCCTGATTTTAAACCGTGTACTATTCCCTTGTTCTCTTCCAATGACTACCTCTAGGTCCATGTGCAGGGTCTGTATTAAGTACTATCAAGTGTTCTGGAATTTCTGCTCTTCACAATGTTATCCACAGTTTATGATCCTTCCTGGTATTTCTCTGTTTTCTGCCATTGTTCATCAGATGTCAACAATTATAAGCCTTCTGCCACGTACTCCGTTCTAGATCCAGTTTGAATTTCTGGTAGCCACTTGTCAAGATGTTGCTGTTACAATTGCTGTTGATTTTATTTACATGTAACATTGATTGTATTGTTTTTCTATTTCTGCATTCTGTTGGAATGGGCACAAATATGGCTCCCCCTTCCAGTTAGTCAGCCAGGAAGCTGTCTTCCAAATTTCTTGGCCTTCCTTGCCTTGAGGGTGCCTACCATATAATTACTATTTTACTGCTATCCTTACTTTCTTATGGCATGTCCTTGTCCAGTAGGCATGGTTCTGCCTTCGTGAGTGAATAATTACTAAATACTTTGCCCTATCACCAGCCCCCTCATAGTTAATGTAAATAGTGTAAATAGTTAATGTAAATAAACTTAAGAGTTTAAACCGTCTAATAACCCATTTACTGCACTTCGTAGCCAGTCTATATTTGTATAATTTTTTTGAACTGTGCTTTAAATTCTATACAATTGGCAAAATTAATGACACTAGCAATAGAATTACCTTATGCCCAGGAAGATGAGTGATAATGTTCTCACACATAAAATAACAATGATGTCTTTAAAGTGAACCAGAGAAATACTTACATCATAGATACACATATTTTGGCCTTGCACTTAATTCTAGCCCCAGGCTAAAAACCATTAATTCTCATGAAATGACCCTGATCAATGTGAGCCCTCATAAAGAGAGCATTGAAGATATGGGTGTGATAGCAGGGTTTGGTGAAGAAACCAGATGGTTGGCCGGCTCTCAAAAAGTGTCTGGGATCTTAATAGCTTGTCTTCAAACTAGCAGTCATCTAAGTGAGATATCAACTAAGTCCACATGGGAGAAGCACACCAGCCTGAGTGATCCAACGATTGTAAACTCCAAATCCAATGGAGGGAATAGTATCAGAACTTAAATTGTGAACACCTGGTTTGCAGAAGGCTATAGATGGCAGTGGAAGCTCAAATCCATATGCAGGGTCCACACATAGAATAAGTCTCTGGTGAATCCCCTCTGACCACATTCACCTGACAGAGAGTAATGTAAAGTTGATTACAGTCAATACAATTGGGCTATAATGTAATAGCTTATTTCACTTTTGATCCATTTAAAAGTTGTCTCAGTTAAAAATTAAAGGGGGGGGGAAAGGAATGGAAATACATGTGAATTAAACTGCTGATGAATTCCCTGGTCACAGGTTTACTATCACGCAGAATACATTGAAAAATGGATTATGGCAGAATTAGGTTAAAAAATCAACACCTTATCATTTTATCTCTTCTCTGATTTATTTTAAAGTTGTTATAATTCTAAATATTTTCTTCTTTTAGATTGAGGAGTTTATTTTATTTTGTTCTTGTTGGGTTTTAGTTCCTCTTTTTTTTTTTAAAAGGGGTTATGTTTACCTGCATATGAAATCCAGGAGAGTGGATTAATGGTTTATTTGGGGTATAGGAGGGAGGTCAGGAAGAAATGGGGAGCTAATAACAAGAGAAAATGCTCTAAAACTGATAATGGTAGTGATGGTACAACTTTTTTTTCTTTCTAAAAATCACTGTATTGGGGGCTTGTACAACTCTTACCACAATCCACATACACATCCATTGTGTCAAACACATTTGGATTGTACAACTCTTATTAACACGTCTGAACTATGGAATTATATGTTTTGTGGATAAGACGCCAACAAAACATTTATTTTAAGAATATAGAAGCGGGCTGAGCCCCGGTGGCGTAAGTGCTGAGTGCAGGACTGCAGCCCGCGGACTTGGCGGTTCAAATCCGGCAGCGGCTCTCAGGAGCAGCACTGGGTAGTGCCCATGACCACCAGAGGCAGTGATGCCCACAAAAAAAAAAAAAAAAGAATATAGAAGCAGCCAAAGTAGCCCAGGAGGAATGATTTGCAAACCTCGCTTCCGATAAATGACTTTTATCCAGAATATCTAAGCAAATTCTTCAATTCACACACTCCAGATTTTTTTAAATAGCAAAACATTTGAGTAGACACTTCAAAAAAGATATAAGTGGCACATATGCACATGAAAAGATACCAAATCACTTAAGAAACGTACATTAAAACAATGATAGAACCCTACATATAAATTCAAACAGTATTTTTTTAAAACTGTCAATACCACATATTAACAATGATGTTAAAGAAACACTTTCTCTGCTGGGAAAGTAAAATATTACAGTCATTTGGGGAAATAGTTTGGCCATCTTTCTACAATTTATCATACACTAGCAGCAATTCAATCATAGCTATTTATCCAAGGTAAATGAAGACTACGCTCATGCAAAGTGTGTGTGCGTGTTTCATAGCAGCTCGATTCCCCATGTCATCTCTTGGGGATTGGATGACAAACTGTGGTATTATCGATGCAATGGAATACTACTTGGCAAGGAAAAGGAGCAAATACAAACTGGTGATGCACATACCAGACATGAAACTCAAAAGCACCCGTCAGGCTAGTGAAAAGATCCAGAAACAAAGAAAGATACAGTTTGACAACATTTGTATGAAATGACTTGGAAATCAAGATTGTAGAAAGCGGTGGTTTTTTTCTGGCTACAAAGTTGCTTGAGGGAGCCTTTTTAGTTCAGTCTCTCAGCATTACAATCACAGAAAAACATCAGGGTTTTGGTGCTGTCAGGACCAGTCATTCAGGTAAAGATATCCATAAGGTAGTTGTAATACAAGGGGGCTTCAAAAAGTTTGTGGACATTTTCCATCATCTTTGAATTCCATTTTCCCACAAAATTTTTGAAGCCCTCTCTTCATATGTTTCTATAATTTTAATTTGAAGTTGGAACTAGAGATAAAAGTTTGGGAGCTACCTATAAAAAATAGCCAAAAATGAGTTGGTAAAGTGTTCTGTACTTTTTACATACAACACAGCACATACACGTGCATATCATGCCCAGTACACACAGGAAGCTAATGTACACGGAGGTTACATACAACATCTACATTTGCAAAAAGAGAATCCACAAGGTATGGAGTACACTGCTTTCTCTCACTTCTAACTAACCTGACTCATAATCAAACCTGAAATAAATGGACGGCTTCAACTTAAGACGACTGACTTCCATCAGAAAGGCATGAAAATACATTTTCCAGGTTTGTACACAACTCCCAACTCACCTGGTTTAACTTTTCAGTGTGGTTCAGCCTTGAAGCCTCAACTGCATGGGGTTTGGAAGCCTTCTCCATGTGTAACACTTGCTTCAGTGGCTCCATGCTTGGCAGGGGTTGTGCAAAGGGCACCCTTGAGAGAGGAGAGTCTGCAGAGAATGACCCCTGTTTTGCTCTGAATGGCTGGGCAAAATTCTTACCTTTTGTGAGCACAAGGAGAGAGAAAAATGGTTACTAGCAACTTTTAATTTACTTTCTGGTAGTTGTATAAAGAGGCCACAGTGAGCTACTAGCCCCTAGAACTTAAAATTAAGAAAAGTTTTTATTTCCATATTATGCCTGTAAAATTTAAGTACAATATAAGTGATTAGGCACGTACAGAAGAAAAGAGAGAATACACATGTCACTGAAGAGGCCAATGCTTTCAAAAACCCACTTAAGATCACCTGACTATAATTAGAGAGAGGCAGGATTTCGTGGATAAAAAGCTAAAACGCTGTTTGCTATTTACGAGACCAAAAATCTCCAAGTCAGGAATCCGAGTAGAATTGAAATTCTCATCCTGGTGGTACATGGGGCGTGAGGGCAAGGGAGACTCTCTGTGAAGATGACTGGCATGCTGGAGGTCCTAAGGATGACACAGGAAGGGATAACGTTCTGTTCTGATGCGCACAATGTCACCAAGAGTCGAAGTTGACTCAAGGAGAGCTATCTATCTAGTTTATGGGGGGTGGAGGGGTAGATGGGGGTGGATCAGAAAGCTGTAGAATAAAGATTATTTTACAGCAGTGTTTCCCAAAGTGGGTGATACTGCCCCCCCCCCCCAGAGATACTGGAATGATTAAAGGGGGCGGTGTGGCAAAGCAGATACCGAACAGTTCATACTATAGTATAAAAATTTTTCCTTGCCAGATACGTTTGGGGGTCTTTGTTTTATAATACAAAATTTTCTCTTGAAATTCTTAGGGAGGGCGAGTACCATGGGAGTGGCATGATTTAAAAGAGCTATTCCTGAGCCTCATCTTTCTTCACTTGAAGATCATGTTCCCATGAACAAATGACTTGCTGTCCCAATGACAGGAAGATGGGGCCTTGGCCAAGACACACAAACAACCCCATCACAGGAAGAGAGTAGCCATCCCCACTACTCAACAGGTCGCCAGCGGCTTTCTTTCACTTGACCTCTTGCGAGTCTGACAGCAGCAGTTAGTCCCCCCACCCCCAAGTGTGACCACTGACACAGATGAGAGCGAGACCCCGAGTGCTCAGCGTGAGGCTCTCTAAAACACCCTCTCACCAAGCCACATTCCCCACCCACACTTTACATACGTGTTTGTCAAGTCTTGACACATTCTCATGATGCATCAAAATGGGGGGCCTAGAGAAAAAATACCCCCTGGTGTAGGCATGAGAATTCCCCCAAGTCGGTGCCTCCTCCACTCAGGGTACCACCGTACCGTGCAGGCTTCAAGGGATCTCACACAAACGATCACACTGGACTTCTCAGCCATTTACAAGGGAAGCAATGAGGCAGACATGTCCTGCATGAGCACAGGCGCTGGCCGTCCAGCCAAGGCTGCACCACTTTCCAGTTATGCGACCCTGAGAAAATTATATAGCGTTCGAGATTTATTTGCCTGTAAGATAGGGCTGCTCAATTTGCCCATCTATGGTATGGTCATGAGGAGGGGACACAGGCAAGGTGGTTATCATTCCATTACATGATTACTGCTGCAGGGCCATTATAAAGGTCAGGTGAGCGAGTTTTACTCGGTGTAAGCCGAAGTCACTGCCAGTGAGTCAATTCTCAGCCCCCAGTGAGGCTCTATAGGGTACGTGAGACTTCATTGTTATGGGCACAGAAAGCCTCGCCTTTCTTCCTTGGTGCTGGCTGGCTTGATACCCCAACCCTGCAGGTAGCAACCCACCACATAACCCACAGAGACTCATATTAAGTATTCTTGAAAACATCTTGCTTGGTATGTCTTTTTAACGTGAATACACACAACTAATCATCAACTTACAGTACTGAGATGTTATTATAAAGGCAGCTACCACCTACTATAAGCGTCCTCAACTCCAGGCACCAGATGATGCACGTTACATTTCTGACCTCAATTCATTATCCCTGCATTCCCCCTGAGGTATATATTAGTCTCCTGCTTTTAAAGATGAAGTCAAGATGCCTGTCAGGTGAAGGAACTTGCAAGCGGTGGGAGCAGGGTTCCATTTCAGGTAAAGTGACTCCAAACGCAAGCAACAGAGCCCCCTCCACAATGGGACGCGGGGAAACCACCACCATGGCTTCAAAGCGCCTGCGCTCCACAATCCAGTGACTTGCTTACCTGCTGGCCAGACTCTCTGCTTCTCCTCTGATCCGCTCTTCTTTAGAGTCAACAAAGAACCTGCCCTGGTCTGCTCCACAGAAATGACATCCGAAGCCGCATTCAGCACCTCAAACATCGAGAGAAATCCGTACTGGACGTACTGGAACGAGCGTCCAAATCGTTTGGCAAAAGCCTTTTCAAAATCAGAAAGAAGAACTGGAGATGATGCCAAGAGATCTTTCAGCTCACTCTTCGCCACAGCTGGAAGGATGGGGGGTACTCGTCCTCGGTAGGGCACGTGGGCCCGGGGGGTGGGCCCGGGGCAAACACTGGCCCTCCCCTTTGGCACGGAGTTTCGGACCTTATGGCTGCTTCTCTGCTTTGCAACTAAATTTGCAATTCCTTTGGTGGATTCATCTGGAATAGCTAAAGAGACATCGAAATTGCCATGATTGGATCAAAGATTTACTCCTTTCTTTGTCCTTTGTATCTGTGGTTAGACTTAACTTTATTTTCCTTAATCCTCCCAGGAGCTGTTTCTCCAAGAGCACATAAATTTCCTTACTCCTAGTACTTTAGACAATAGTAAATGCCAAGATTTACTGGCTCACTGATTGCTCAAATTTTTAAACTCTTTTTAAAACCTCGGTGGATCACAAGCTTCCCTCTTTTCTTTTCCTGTGCTTCACGGAGAATTTAAAATGTGTTTTTTAATTAGAAAATCTCGTTGTTTCTCCCGGCTAAAGGTACCCTAACCTAAAATCAGATGGCAGACAGATGTCGTTTTTTATGAATGCACCTTTTCTGGGGCAAAGAGTTTAATTTTGCTGCACTCCTGACTTGGCTCACCTCACAGTATCTAGGGCACTTCTCCACATTGATGGCCACCACCACCAGCTCCAGCCACCCCTCCTGCAGGAAGCCTCCTCCCCCCCCCCCAATTTTAGAATCCACTGCTTGGGACCCAGGATAATTGCAGAATCCAAACAATCTTCAGACAGTGAGTCTTTTTATTACCAAGTGTGCAGAGCTTCAAGACTTTAAACCAACCTTTCAGTATCACAGTGCCCTCCCCATTGGAGCAGACACTAACAACATCAGGCATGTCCAGAATCAGCTCCATGGTGGACCGGTAGCCGAGGACTCGCAGCGGTAGATGGTTGCCAACCATTGAAAGATACTCCTTTTCCAGCTGCTGGGGAGTCAGACCATCTTTGGTGGAAATGAGAAGAGACCTGATTTCTTTCCTCAGGCATTCCTGTATTCGCTCTTGTTCCGACATGGCTGCCTAGTAGGGTGCAGGGGTGGGGGGGAGGTTAAAGTAATTACCGTAAAAGAAAATACGCGACCCAATAGTACATTTACAGGGTGATAAAAACCACTCACTAGGGTTGAGCCCCGGTGGCATTAGTGGTTGAGTGCGGGACTGCGGCCCGCGGGCTTGGCGGTTCAAATCCAGCGGCAGCTCTCAGGAGCAGCACTGGGTATCGCCCACGACCACCGGAGGGCAGCGATGCCCCCCCCCCAAAAAAAAAAAAACCACCACCACTCACTGCCATGTTTCCATTCCGACTCACAGTGACCCCACAGAGTAGAGGTTCTGAGGTGGTAACGTTTTCCAGGCGTTGAAAGCCTCATCTTGTTCCCACTGGCCGGCTGGTGGTTTCAAACAGCTGACGTTCTGGTTAGCAGGCTAACGTCACTCACCACGCCACCAGAAATATGCCAGGGGTGTTCTGGGGCTTGAGGGCCAGCAAGGGCGCTGGGCAACCTATCTCGGCCTCAACCAGGGAACCTACCTGTGTGGCGAACTCGAGTGTGCCAAGTCCAAGTTCGGGTCTCCGGTACTGATCGGCCCGCGGGGGCCCTCGGTCTGAGCCGAAGCGGCAAGCTTGGGAAGCGACTTGGGACGCTGGAAACCAGAAACGGACCATGAAGCCCAGCAGCGCGGCTTCGGCCAAGTCGCCCCCGGCCCGGGCCGCGGACCCGAAGCCCGCCACCCCCTCCCCGCCAGCCCCGACCCTTTTCCTGCGCGGAAGCCCCTCCCCGCCCGCCGCGACGCCCCTCGGCGCCCCGGCGGGAGCCGCGCCTTCGCCTTCACCCGCCTGGGGCTGCCCGGGAAAGGGACGGCGGGCGGGCGGGCGGCCGCGGAGCGCCCCTGGGCACGCCGGCCCCGCCGGGCGGCCCTCACCGGTCGCAGGGTCCGCAGCAGCGCGGCCGTTGCAGCCCCGGAGCGGGGCGTTCAGGTGCGCTCGGCCGACGAGCCGCCAGGAAACTGCAGCGGCGACGGCCGCCCGCGCGCCTGCGCACCGGAGCCCGAGCCCCCGGCCCGCGCCGCGCCGCGCCGCCCCTCCCCGCGCGCGCGCCCGCCGCGCGCCGCCCGAGGGGCCGTTGGCCCAGCGGCCGCCCCCCCACCCCGCGGAGTTACCCGCCACCGCAGGACCGCTCGACGGGGCCCACGGGTCATCCTGGCGACCGTGGCCGCCGAAGTCACCCAGCTCAGACCACCCAGTGCAGCCCGTGGGCTGCCACGGCCCCCGAGGGTTTCCAGGACTGCACGCGGCAGAGCAGATGGCTACATCGCTGGCCGGGCAGACTCTCCGCGATAAGCGGCCTTAACCGCTGTGCCACCAGGCTCTCTAGGAGAGCCGTCGTGGGAAGAGGAGAAGGGGGAGTGGGGATGGAGAGAGCGAGGTCTCAAGGGCAGTGAGTTTGAGGTCTGACCTGCAGAGGTTCTTATTGAGTGGACCCTAGTTCATTTGGGGGAAATTACAGACTATTCTGATACTAGGTTGAGACTAGGTGCAGTTTAAACTAGAAGAGGGGGAGTGAGGATTTCTTACGATGAGCGAAAAACAAAGCAGGAGAGACGAAAGCTACAACAGTTGGGACACTGTAATAACGTAGACGCATGTATTTGTTGAATAGTTGGCAGGCTTATAAGGTCACTGAAAACTAAAATTTAGAGCCAAGAGCCTTAAAGGTATTTACCTTTAAATGTACAATTAATGAAACAAGACAATCCCAGTGATAACCAAAATATTTTATATAGGGATGGAGAACCTGACCTCTTCCAATCAAATTTTGTAATATTATAAAAGCCTTAGGGAGCAGAAAATATAATCAGCGAGCCGAGAATATTACAGAATCCTTAAAATATGAAGATAGATATGATTTATGAATTGCAGAATGGACAGGGATGAAGAATAACAAAAAATGTAACAATTGATATAGGCATTCCAACATTTGAATGACAGAAGTTATGGAAAGAAAGAATGGTGGGTGAATGACCATTCAGTTCACTTAAAACCTATTCCCTATATGCTCGTAATGTTGGTGACACTTGAGATTCCAGAAATTAGTGTTAACTTGAAATGAGTGATAGTCATTGAAAAGTTTGGATAGTTCATCCCCTCCCCCCACCCCTTCCCCTCATCCCAGGACAGTTATTTATAAAGAATCAGAAGACGTTGGGGAGAGGTTTCAAGAAAGATTTGTAATACTTAGTTTTCAGCAGCATCCTCTGAGAATATTTGACCTAGGGTGTTAAAGCAAAGTGTGAAGAAACTGGATGGTATCTGGCTATCAGAAAAAAAATCTCATCTGGAATCTTAAAAGGCTTATTTTCAGATGACAACTAAGTCCACATACTAGCTACTAAGTTCACTTAGTCTGTGTGATCCCAGGATTATAAAAGAAATATCCAAATCTAAAAGAGGGAATGGCAAGAGGTTGAATTGTAAACACAGAGTTTGCAGGTGGCTGTTGATGACTATGGGAATCCAAAATCCATTTGCAGGATCCACACACGGGTATAGCTTTCCTCTGGTGAAACCCCTCACATCACAGTTATGGGATGTGAGTATCCCTATAAACAGGCAGAGAGCATCATAAAGTCCACTTTGGCAGACATAATTAGGTCAAGTGTGATATCATTTGATCTCCCTTTCATTCTATTTTAAAGCTGTTTCAGTATTTTAAAAAGTGAAGGGGAAATAATGAGGATTAAACCTGAGGAATTCCTTCTGGGCATGGACCAGGGATGTGAATAGACTGGCTAACATACAAAATTAATTGGAAAGCGGATTGTTTTAGATGCAATTGGGTTAAAATTTAGCACCCTATCATTTGAGTGTCCTTACCCATTTAAAATTGTTCTACTTTTCACTATTCTCTGCTTTCTTTTTTATTGTAGTTCTATCTGTTTTACTTTGTTACTGTTAGTCTTTTGCTGCCATTAGTTTGATTTTTATTATTTTTTATGCCTATGAAACCCAGGATATGTAAGTACATAGAGACAGTAGTTGGATTAGTGGTTCCTTTAGGGCATGGCCAGGAAGATTGGGGGAATTGGGGAGTTAATAACACTGAGTCCAAGATTGAAGACAATGTTCTGCTTGTACAACTCTTCTTGATATGACTGAACTGTTGAATTGTATGATATGTGAACTATATGCCAGAAAACTATTGGGGGAGAAAATTTGACCTAAAAGGGAGACACTGGGAGGAGCACAAGAGTTAAAAGCAACAAAAATGAATACTATGCCATACAAGGGGGGACCCCCCAAAACCAGAATTGTGATGAGTAGAGTGGAGCTTTTGTAGTACATATTTTTCCCCACTAGACCAGCATTGAGAAACTTGCTCTGAGTTTGTGCATCCAGTGTCATCACCTGGGAAGGTTCTCTATGGTCACAGTGAATTTTTTTTTTTTTTTGTAAAAGCAGTTTGACTTGCACCTCATTTTTTTGTGATTGACAATTTAGGACAACAGCCAGCTGTGAAATTTTGTTTCCTGCCCTGGGAAAAATGCCTCAGAAACTGTTGTGAGGTTGACACAGCTTACAAGGAGAGCACTATGGGAAAAACTCTAGTGTATGAGTGGTTTTCTCGTTTTGAAAGAGGTGAAATGTTGGTTGATGACAAACCTCAATCTGGATGTCCGCCAGCTTCCTGTAAAGACAAAAGTGTCAGACTCATTGTGCATTTGCAACATTTAGAGTTTAATCCACCAGGTCAGGCTGTTTGTTAATCAAGATTTCTATTTAAAGGTTCTGAAAAGATAGTGTAACAGTTTCAGAAAAGGCCTGATTTGTGGCAGAGGGGACTGGTTTTTCCACCACGATAATGCACCTGCTCACACAGCCATCTCAGTGAGCCACATTTGGCAAAAAAACAGCATTCCTCTCATGTCCCACACACCTTATTCACCTAACCTCACTCTATAACTTTTATGTGAATGAAGAGGGACATGAAAGGACAGTGATTTGATTACATAAAAGAGGTGAAGAAGAAAACAAGGGAGGTACTGTCAGTCATCCAAACATATGAGTCTGAAAAATGTGTCCAAGAATGAAATCATAGATTTGACAAATCTATGTAATGGACTGTAATGAACAGTCCTTTAAGGTGACTTTTGTAAAAGTCTTTTTGTAAAAGAATTAAATTCATTGCTTTGGGGGAAATTTCAATTTGGGGGGTACCCCTCATACACAAACCTGCAATAACAGTTAAAATAACCCACAATTAGATACATAGATACTCGAACAGCAGTGGGGGAGAGATAACTTTACCCATGAATATGTATTGTTTTGACAAAGGCTCTTTCTATAATAAAAATAGATAAGGCAAATATATTCATGAATATAGTACATCAAAGTTATGGAAACCTCTGAGATGAAACCAACACCTTGAAGGGAAGACCCTGGGGGTGAGGGACACAAGATCATAATTGGGAGGGCCACCAAGGTCAACTAGCATAATAGTCCACAAAGGTAATGTTTATGTCCTACATTGGTGAGTAGTGACTGAGGTCTTAAGAGCTGTGAGAAGTCACCAAACATACAACTCTTGGTCTTTCAGAAAGGAGTGAGAAAATTCAAAGGCACAGATAATGTGTTCAAAGGACCAGTGGACTAAGGGAACCCCAGTCTATTCAACCCTGAATGCAGAGAAAGTAGAGGATGCCTAACTATTATCACTAGCACCTCCTCTAAAAGGGATCACAATAATAGGTCCAGGAGAAAGGGGGAAAAAGACAAAACTCTAATTAAAAGTTACTGGTCTAATCGTGTTAGATTCCTCAGGTGGCAACCTTCATCCTTGGTTCGCACTGAGAAAAACTCACGCTGAAGCCTGGTTTGTGATCCAAGTGAGTTTTCATAAAGCTTTTACACAAGCACCCTGAAGACACGTCACACCCACACATTGAAACCAAAGGCCAGAGAAAATCGCAGCATGGCAGAGGAGCAGCTGGAAAAGGGGGTACTCTCCTGATTCTAATTTTTTCAGGGCCCTCCGCTGGGAGGCGTGGTCAACGGGACTGGTTGACCCCATTGGCTGAATTAAGCTTACCTGGCCTACATGGGGTCCTCCCAGCATACTGACTTCCTGTCTCAAAGGCTGGAATTTGTGCTGCATGCCCGCTAGCCTGGATCAGGGTCCAACTTCCTGTAAGGGGAGAGGAAGGCCTTGGCATGTGGAGGGACAACCCCTGGGTTCTGCCTCTAGCTACCTAACAATAGAGATTGCTGGAATCTCTGCTTATGACTCTTAAATTTTTTTTTATTAAATCATTTTATGGGGGCTCACAATTATCTATACATCAATTGTATCAAACACATTAGTACAGATGTTGCTATCTTTTCCAAAGTATTTTCTACTTGAGACAGGAGTCCTCAAACTTTTTAAACAGGAGGCCCTTCACTGTACCTCAGACTGTTGGAGGATCGGACTATAGTTTAAAAAAAACCCAAAAAAACTATGAACGAATTCCTAGCACACTGCACATACCTTATTTTAAAGTGAAAAAAAAAAAGGAACAAATATTTAAAATGAACAAGTAAATCAACAAACTTACGAGTATTTCAGCAGGAACTATGGGTCTGCTATTAGCTAATAAGATATTCAATGTCTGGTCCCATATTTGTCTCTGCTAGTCATAACAAATGATGCAAGTGTGCATCAGTCTATATCTGAAGATTTCAGGTGTTTCATTCTGGAAAAAGTCTGTCCATAAGTGCTGCCAAAGATGGTTGCCATTTAGAGTGCATGCTTCCTGATATCAGGACATGTCTCAGAGGGGAGAGAAGCCTAGAAATTAGGAGGGCTGCTTGACTTGACTGCATCTTTCAGAGAGTCACAGTCCTACAGTTTAGCCAGTTCCTTTTGGTAAATGGTATCCACATTTTCAATGTCAGTAGAACATGGGTTGCGGAAAAGCTGTATGCAGTGTTCATGGACGAAGCTTTTTAAATCTAAGTTGGAACTCCTTTTGCAACTTTTCCAGTGAATCCACACATGTCTTGTTTGACAAGGTACCATTTCCATTCTGTGTGGTACAGAACATCTTCAAAGGCAACATTTAGCTCAGACAAATTTCTGAAATTGTCTGTGGTTTAGTGCATTAGCTCTAATGAAGGTAACATAAGATACCACAATTTTCGTAACAGAGTCCCACTTCATGATTTACTCCACAGCACTTGGTGGTGGATGAGGCAGTGTATGGCTAGTGGATGAGAATGGTCATGTTTGTCCATCTCTTGGTTAGTCCCAACATGCTAGGAGCACCATCAGTTGTCACACTGGCTAGTTTAGCCCAGTCTAGCTTCAAACCAGTCACAGTTTAGCAAACCTTTTCATAGCTATCCTCTCCTGTAGCTGTTCCTTTGATGCTTTGCAGTGCGTCATTACTTTCCTCGAATGCCAAGAAAAAGTAGCAACGTTTTGTGGAGTTTTGCAAATGCTGATGCAAATCGTCTCCCATTTCTTCAACCCTTCGTGTAATTGTAGGTTCTGAAAGACTCACTGTACTAAATAAATCAGTCTTCTCAGGACACATCTCTTTGGCAACAGAAAGAAAGAATTCTTTAACAAATTCTCCCTCTATGAATGGTCTGCCAGTGCACACTATGAGCTCAGCAACTTGAAAATTTGCTCTGAGTGATGAAATATTTAGCTGCTTCTGCTTCATAAAAGTATTTTGCTAAGTTTTCAAAGTATTTTTCAATTTTAATATTTTATCTTTTCTCACTTCTTGGACAAAACAATCATATTTATCTTTATGTTGAGTTTGATAGTGTTGACACAAATTGTATTATTTGAACATAGAATATAGTGTCTGGCATAACAAACACACAGCTGTT
>PVJH01017776.1:0-40771 GCA_004026705.1 Nesogale talazaci | reverse complement strand
GACCAGCATTATGAAAAAAGCTTTCCTTCTTAGAATAATCCTACTCAAGTTCAAGACACCCCCCCCACTCCAAAGTTACTCCTTTCCAGGCATCTTCCAGGACACCTGTACAGAGCTGGATCTTGCTTCCAAAGTACTATTGTGTTAGTCCAAGTACACTAGAGAAACAAATTCATAAACATGCATGTGGATATAAGGTAAAGGTTTATATACAGGAGGGATGTAATATTGAGAAAGCATCCCAACCCAGTCCAGTTCAAGGGCATAAGTCCAATATTAGCCCATATGTCCGATACCAATCTATAAAGTCTCCTTCCAACTCATGAAGCACATGCAATGACACCAGGACAATCACAAGCCAGTGGGTGCAGAGTCTTGTGTGTCTAGTGGCAGTAGAAACAGAAGAAACAGAGGCATGCCAGTGCTGGCAGGGGTCTCCCCATGGCTCCTCGTTTCCAGGGTTCAGGATCCCTCAGCAGTATCCAGCGGTGGTACAAGCATCGCAGCACTGGTAGGGGTCTCTCTGTGACTTCCCAAGCATCTCAGCACTGGCAAGAGTTTCCACATGGCTGAGATACCTGACTTGGAGGCCGCACAGTGACCAGAAGCTGTGGTCAGACACCGAACACATCACGGTGGTTCGCAGTGGCTCTGTCTGACTCTCAAGCTCGACAGAGTCATACTAAAAGGCTTCCTGCCTCCCTGTACAAGGTACACAGAAATTAGTCCCTTCCTAACTCTGGATCTGGACTGCTCTAGTTGTATCCCCTGTCCTCCTGGAATCACAGAGAAGCTGTACACATGGGTTAGCTCCCTGAATGGATCGCTGGTTCCTGCCTGGAAGGACCTGGAGCTCGTTCATCTTCATATTCCCCACGTGCCACAAAGCTCTAAACAGATGTCAATAAATGTTCTCAGGAATGGCTGCTCACATTAAAAAAAAATGACTCAAATCCCAATTAAAATCCCCAACCAGAAAAGATGAGATATCATTCCATTTTTCCCCCCACTGACAAAAAAGGACAATCTTTGTTTAATATAACCTAATACAGTTTCCTCAGCACTCGGAGACAGACTCGGGTTCTGTTTTTAGAAGACATATCTGAGATGTTGTAAAGTAGCGCCGAATTTTGATATTTTATTCTGATGAAACAGGGAGCGTATCAGAGAGATGAGTGATGATTTGGCTGGCTCCGAGCCATTCTATTCATCATTCTAGAATCCTAGAACAGCGGCGTGTGAAGGGCCTTAGAGACCAATCCAAGCAGTCGGAAGCCGAGAGAACTGAGATTCGAGACCTGTACTGGAGCCCGGGACGGATGATGGGTTGGGTGGAGAGTGAGTTGGCTGATTTCTTTTTCCTTCTCCACTGATTCAACAAGCAGCACCAAGCACGCTCTAGATGCCAAGCTCCGCGTCGGGTGCCAGAGATACAGGGCTGGCAGAGACGGCCCCAGTCATCACGGATGGCACAGACGAATGGGGAATCCTGATTTCTTGAGCCCAAGACTTTTAATCACCTTCCAAAGAGCTAGACTGCCTCTTCACAGCAGCTTCCTGGTGCGAGGAGGGGCAAGAACAACGCCCATTGGCTGCCCGTTGGCTAGGGAGGCCTGGTATTTGCTGGAGCACTGCAACTACCCAAAGGTCTCCTTTCAAGAGCTCCTGGATGGGGCATTCTGGACAGCCAGTACTTTCTGCCCACTTTGAATCCAGACGACCCCATCAGAATGATGTTCCTCCAAACTAGATGGCTATTTCTCCCTTCAGCTGAATGGTCTTTCTCTCTCTCTCTCTCTCTCTCTCTCTCTCTCTCTCTCTCTCTCTCTCTTTCATGGCAGAGATGATTTCTTGCTCCCCACTCTCCGCTCTGAGTCTTGTACCATGTAGGTAATTCATCGTGGAGGCAGATGAGGCTACTGGAAATGGTAGTTTGGGGCCCGAGAACCATTCGCTCCTTAAACTCCTACACCGAGTCTTCTTCCTTCGGGAACGGCAAATAGATTTCATCCTGTGCCAACTCTGGTTGCCTGGAAGTGACTGCCTGGAGTGCCATTTGGAGAACACTTCTCTGACTGCATCCAGGCATATAGGAAATGGGGATTGAACCAATGAGCAGTCCATGGGGGCAGCTGGAGGCTCCCCCTCGACTGGCTCCTCGCTTCAAGGCTGTTGCTGATCCCCGGAACCTGGAGGACTAACTATGTCCCGCATCCTCCACGTCCTTCATCATGAGGTCAGTCACCTTCCTCCCTAGCCCCTACCTCCCCTGCTCACACTCCCTATACCCCAGTGGCACTCAAGTGTTTTCTGTTTCTTGAAGACACCTCCCCCGCCCCACCCCTTCCAGGATTTTGGATCTTTACATATACTAGCTCCTGATGTTAAATTTCCCCCCCCTCCCCTCTTTACTCCTTTCTGAGACCCATTTTCTCTGTGTAGCTTCTCTTACCCCCTCCCCCAAAGAGCCTCCTTCCGATTCCTGTCTCACACCCCTTTACAGGGACTGAGAGATTCCTCTGCTTCCCCAGGAAAGGGGTCCTGCAGAGCTGTCCTGTGTGGCACGGAGCCCATTCGGGGTCTCGGCGACCCCAATTGGCAGAGGAAAACTGTCCCGCAGGTTCTCCTGGACTGCCCTCTTCCTAGGAGTCGGTGGCCAGACCTTTGCTTCTGTGGAGTCATTGGTGGCTTCAAGCCTTTTGGTTCACTGCCGAGTGCTTAAGCACTGGGCCACCAGGGCATTATGCCAAGAGCAGGCCTCTTCTTCATCGGCTGAGAACCAGCCACGGGGAAGGCACTGGCTACCTGTCTTCTGGGTGACCGCATTCTTTGAAAATGTCTCCCTGCCGCCCTTTTTCTTTCACATCACTGATCTGTCCCTTAGGCATGCACAAAGTACACTAGCTCTAGTCTCTCAAATTTTGGGGGGCGAGGGGGGGCATCACTGCTCTCTGGTGGTGAGAGTAGGAGGCCCAGCCTTCGCTCCTGTGGAGCCGCTGCTGGAATTGAACCTCCATCCCAGGGGGCCACAGTCCCACGCACAATCACTAAGCCGCCAGGGCTCAGCCCCAATTTTTTTTTTTTTAAAAAGACTTTCTTGGCAGTCAGGACTGGCAACTCTCAAGTGCCAGAGATGCCTCCTGGTCCACTGAGTGAAGTTAGGAATGTCAATGTTTCAATCTACATTCACTGGATGCTGACTGGATTGATTGAGCAGGATCAGTCATTCCAGCCGCCCCGAACCCCGCAACACAGTCCTGATTTGAGCTGCTGCCATCTTGGCGTCCTGTCAAGGCCATTGTCAAGTGTGCCCCACTTTTACAACAGCCTCCCAAGTGGTCTCTCTGCTCCAGCTTTCACAGCTTGACACCAGTTCTCTCTCTTGGTGCATCCGTCTTCCTTAACACTCCTGCTTCAACTCTTCACTGGTCTCCCAGTGACCCGGGGAATTATCCCTCCCCCCCCACAGCCCTCTAGGGTGTGCCATGAGCCAAGATGAGTTTTCCTCTGACTGTCTTTTCTTCTGCCGGCCTCCCCACCCTCCTGCTCGCCATCTGACTCCTTGGAGGGCGAGCCCCAGGCCTTGTGGGTGAGGTGGTTCTCCCCTGCTCCCCGGCGTCCCCTCTCCCTGGCCCGTTCTCCCCCCTGGCATCCCACTCTTCAGACCTCAGCTGAAAATGTGCCCTCCCCAGGAGGCCCTCCCTGACCGTCTTACTCAAGGTGAACAGGGCATCTCGCAGAACTCTCGGGCCCTCAAACAGCGGACATCTGTGATCTCTGGACTGATTCACCTGCGATCCTTTGCTTAGCCTTGTGCACACGAGGAGAACGATGAAAGGGGAGTCACCACCCCCAGAGTTGGACACGGGGTTTGGTGGCATGCCAGGTGCTCTGCAAACACGGATTTACCAACAGCTCCATGGCTGCATTTCAGAGGACCCCAAAAGGCGGGGCTCGTTTTCACCGTGACCTTGTGTGCGGTCTCTTAAACATTAACTGAGATGAGCTTCTGCAGTATGACTAGGGCGTTTCCACATGAAAAACATAAAAGAGTCCCGGACAGAGAGGCAACAGGCTGTAGGAAGAAGCTTCAAAAAGTGCACGGAAAGACCCCCATACTCTTTGCATCCCATTTCTCCACAAACTTTCCGAAGCCTCCGCACAACGGCCTGAGCCAAAGTCCAGAAAGGAGAGAGCCGCATGCCGTGAGGTCAAGGAAGACTTTCTCAGTGCAGGCCCCGGCCCTGGGCACAGGTCAGGATGTGCCCACGCCTGCCAGGCAAGGATGGTGGTTCTGAGCTGCCATCAGACTGAAGAGGCGGGCTCTGACAGGGCGCTGACACCAGAGACGGGAAATGGCAGAGGGGCCTGGGGTGAGTGGGACAGAGAAAGCTGTTCTCAAGCGCGTCTACAAGTGCTGAGTGGGTGCCGGGGGAAGACCACTGGTCTGGGGACCCGAAGGGAGAAGCGAGCGCCAACACGCATGGACTGAGCTTGCCTGTGCAACTCTCTCCTGTCCACTTCCACCTCCGTCAGTCCGCACAGCCGCCTCGGGGGTGCTGGGGGGTGCAGGAAAGGGGTGCTCTCTTTTGCTAGTCCCAGTTTATAGAGAAAGTCGAGGATGGACAGAGACAGTGATTTTAGCGTCCTGCGTTTCGGGAGGTTTAACTGGAGGACAAAGGGTAATAAAGCCCCCAGGCCAGGGCGACTGGCAGAAATTGGTGAGATGAGGGACAGCGTGCCTACGTCCGAGCAAGGTGCTTTGTGAGCTCTCCTGGTGCTATTGCTGGCAAGAACCGCTTTTCCTGCGAGTCACCTGCTTCCTCTAGGTCCCCAGGGTGGATCCACTGTGTCAGGCTGCTCCTTTGAAGAGCAGTAATTGGAAAAGAGTTCCACAGAGAATTAGCACCGTGACCTCAGACAAAGGACCCCCGCCCCTTGCAGCATCCCCCTCTCAATCTGAAGGAGCCCACTGGGATCTCCGGCGAGCACCAGGTGGCTTTGTCGACATGAACTGTGACTCCTCGGATGACCCCCCCAAGCAAGGACCAGTGTCTTCCTGTTGGCATGATTCAAACCCGCATGAAGGTGACCCAGAAAGGGAAAGCCTGGCCCAGGGTGTCAAAGATTTCTCAGGCCACAAAGGGCTACTGGTTTATACTGGGAGAGACCAGCCCTCTCTCCAGACACTGGCTGGTGTCTTGCTGAGAATCCCCTGGAAAATGACACCTTCCAAGGCACATGCTAGGACTTGACCCATGTGTTGGGAAAGTGATTCCTCTTGGGGAAAGCGCTGACAAAGGGAAGGACACATTGCCAGGATTCCTCCGGGAGTCAGAAGGCAGGCAGTGTGCCCCTGTCCTCAGCACCTGAAAGCATTTCTCTGGAGCGAGGGCCGAGTGCGCGAGGGGGAAATTTAAGCCGGTGAGCGAGCTCCTGCGTGGAGAGCGGGCGTCAGTCCGCAGGCGGAAACAGGACAGCCTGTCCTGGCCCACCCTAGGCTGCCAGCAAGCTGACACATGTCTTCATTTGGGCTCTGGGGAGCGACGGATGTTCCCCCTGCGTGGAGCATGCAGACCTAAGGCCACGCGCACGCAGCACAGGACTGACAGCTGATCAGAGGCACCGTGGGCTCCCTCTCCTCTCCTCCTCTCCCCTCCCCTCCTCTGGTGCAGGCTGCTGGGCTTAACTCATTTGGCCTTTGTGTTCACAGAACTCTTTCACAGGCCAGAATTGGGAGGGAAAGGCACCTGCCCATGAAAGACGGGGAGCTGGAGGGGAGCCGAGGTCCTTCTGACTTCAAGGATACCCCCCCATCCGTCTGCCCAATGCCCAGTGCACTCTTTGAAATGAAAACACGAGGAGAGCAGCGGAGCATCTCAGAGGTGCACCACCTCACGGGTGGGCAGCATCCTTGTCCCTCCCGACCCCTGACCCTCCGGCCTCTGGGGGAGCGTCCCCTGCCCCCAGAGCAGAACTCAGCAGCCCCTCCAGTGGTGAGTGCTTTGTCCCTACACAGAGAACCTCCCTGCCCCCCTCCACACCAGGCCCAGAGCACAGGATTCATTGTTGCTGTTCATTTCCTCACCACACTGCATTTTAAATACACGAAGGGGGTTGACATGGGGTGTTGGAGAAGAATGTGGAAAACACCATGGGCCCCTCAAGGGGCAAACAGATCTAACAGATCTGTCTTGTTAGATGTGCAGCCAGAGCACTCCTTAGAGGCAAGGACAGCAAGGCCTGGTCTCACCTACTTTGGGCATGCTGTCAGGAGAGACTCATCCCTGGAGAAGGACACCGTGCTTGCTAAAGTGGAGGGGAGAGGAAGAGAGGCAGGCCATTAACGAGATGGACTAGCCCAGAGGCTGGACAATGGTGAGGGTGGCCAGGTCTGGGCAGAGCTCCATTGTGTTGGGCACAGGGTCACAATGGGTCAGAGTCAACACAATGGCCCCCAACAACAACTGGCAACAAGGGACTTTTGAAAGGCGCCCAGGCTGTGCCGTGGCTCAGGGGCTTAGATTCATGTAAGGCGACTGCTCTGAGCATATACCTGACCATGTGGGGGCTCACAAAGCCTACCAGCCGTGCCTGGGCTGGGTGGGTCCCTCTGCCCAGCTGCCAGCCTGCTGACCCGCACCAGCTTCCCCGTCACTGCACATGGTGGGAGGGCAGCTCCATTGCTTCCTGTACCCTCTCCGCACTTGCAAACAAGAATGCTCAGACTGCCCCACTGAGCCCCCTTCAAAGTGGAGCGCTGGGCCTCAGGCTGTCCATGGAGACTGTGTGAGAGACGTGGCTTCTGAGAGAGACCAGGAGTTATGGATGCAGAGGGAGCCCCGGGCGGACCAAGTGTCTGAACGTGAACGTGTCCCCTTGATGAAAGCCAATGGTGGAGCATCCTGAATCTTTTCCATTCGGAGCAAGGGCCCCACCCTGCCTGGCTTCTCTGAGAGGCTAAGAACAGCGAAGCCAAGTGGGCATGCCCAGGGTGTCACTCCCCAAAGAACCAGGGCTCCCTTCTGACGAGCCACTGAACCTACTGCACACTCGGCAGAGGCCAGGACCAAATATTTTAATAAGTAAATGAACAAAAGAAGACAAGAAACCCTCTGATTTGGCAAGGAGCGAACGATAGCTATCACTATCTGAATTGTTGGCCCTAAAGCAGCCTCCCTCCCCAGACCCTTCATGCCCCTTCTTCAAGGAAATTCTCTCACGATGTTCTTTCCCAGAAGCAAACTGAACCATGAGGGGTGGGAAGCAAATCATGAGTCTTCAGATCCACTGGATGAAACTAGCCCAACCCAAAGAAGCTGCGTCTTGCATCAGACTGTCCAAGGGCCCTCTGTCCTACCCTCTGCTGCCCCACATATGGGTTCGCTACACTGGAATATTTTAAAGGCATCCCCCAAAGGCAGCATGGTCAAATTCGGATGAAATTATTTTTACCCAAATCTCATTTTCTGTGAGCAAGTATCTAAATGTGTGCACATGCGTGTGCGCCCACAGTTATGATCCACACATGCATCTGTCAACCCAGAGGATTTGTCCTTCATACATTCTCTTCATCAGCCCATCCATCCCATCATCAACTGAATCTCATTAATATCCCGACCTGTTGGTGCCTCCTCATCTCTGTTGGTCCTGCTCCAATCCTAGCCCATATTCGTTTTTGCATGGACTAATATCTCCTCTTAACCAGGCTTCCTGCAACCACGCCTGTATCCGCCAGCCCATCTCTAAGGCCATTGTCAGCGAGCTGTGTGAGAAACACCTAACTGATCATGACTCTCCACATGTATAACATGCACCTGTTACCACCCCGCCCTCTCTCTTCGAACAACCAGAACAAAGCCCTTCACAAGGCCTACAAGGCCTTCACCCCCTTTCTAGCTCTACTCCCACCCCTGACTGCTCCCCCACTGTCTACCTTCAAGTGATAAGACCTGAGTGGTTCCTTGAAAACACCAAACTGCCTCTCATTCTTGAAGCCACACTGGTCCACGAGTCTACAAACCTATTGCCCCATCCCACGGCCTCGCTTTGCCTAACTAACCCTTGGGAGCCCTGGCGGTGTTAAGGGGGACCCGTTGGGCTGTGATGGGGACGGTCGGCACTAGGAAACCACCAGCAGCTCTGCGGGCTTGCAATGCTGTCAACAGCTCCAGTCTTGGAAACCCACAGGGGGGCGCCCTGAGTCAGCACGGACTCGCAGGCGGTGAGATTGGTGCTTTGGAATCCTTCACTTCTTAGCTCAGATGTCACCTCCTCAACAAAGCGACACCTAAACACCTGGCGCAGGCCAAACCCATGCCCCAAACGGAATGTACCGCCACTGACTCGATTCTGACCACGGCAGCCCTGAAGCACAGAGCAGAACCGTCTCGTCCCCTTCCGAGGCGGTAAATCTCTTCAGAAGCAAATTGCCCCATGTCTGTCCCGTGGAGCGGCCGGTGGGATCACAGTACACTGGCCTTTTGGTTAACAGGTGAGCACACTTCACCATGGGCCACCAGAGCTCCCAGAGTGTGACACTCTCACGACATCCTGCCCCCGTCGTTCATCACATTTACCCTCGCTTATCATGTCTGACATCATTGTCTTTACTATATCGAATGACCATCTGAGGTTATAAGCCCATTGAAGGCAGGGGCCGTATCTATTTCATCATCACTAGACCGCCAACTTTCAGCCCAACATCTGATACACAGTTGGCAGTCAACAGAATCCTACTACGTACATAAACTCAACGCCTCTATTCCAGAGTTTATAACAATTAATTACAGCAGGTCCCTTTCTAACGCCGTCCCTGAGGTTGGCCCGAGTTTCCTTGGGCTTTGTAGAATGGTGGCTTCCGGCCACTTCTCCCATCCCGGTAGCATGTGCTGCACGCCTGCCTTCTGTGGGCGAGAAAAAGCACTGTCCTTTATTGGGCATACACTCACCAAGCCTTAAGGCACAACGCCAAGTGCCTTACATCTGGTACGCACGTCATCCTCACAGTGCAATGAGCTATCCAAGTCTATTACTAACCCTGCATTGCAATGGAGAAACAGGTTCACGGGCAGGCTTTACTAGAACCTGTGCGACGAGCATTTGAACCCACGTCAACTCCAAAGTCCGCAGCGTGCATCCCAGCCGGCTGCTCTATCAGTGGGGTCGAGCCGCTGAACGTCATCTGAAAGACGTGAGAAGCAACATTCTGTGGGGGTTCCCACTGGAGGGTGTGCTGATAAGGCCAACCAGAGACCTCTGTCTCCCTCTGGAAGCCAGCAAGTTTTGAATGGACTTGGATTTCTCCAGACAAGCCCCTACAAAACCACACCAGTCCCTTCACAAACTGGGATTTCTCTTTCTTCTCCCTTGTAGCTCATCGAGAGTGCGCACTGCATTTGGAGTCAGAGGACTCTAAATCTGAATTCTCAGAGGGCTAAACAAGTGGGACTCCATCATGGTTCTTGGGTCTCCATCAGAGCCTTGGTGCCCTCAGAAAGCCAAGACGACCAAGGACCAGAATGTCATCCTCTGTGGTGCAGCTTGGGAGATATGCCATGCTTCTAAGTGCCCCTCCCTCCTCCTGCCCCTTGCCACTTGGCATATGAAAGGAGAAGAGAAGCTGTCATATGTGAATTCCTACTATAGCTGAGCACCCTAACATCCATCTTCTCACTAGTATTAAGTTCATCCTCACAGTCATAGCAACTACAGCTTGAAATGGTCAAAGGACTTAGGCTACATCACGGGACAGCCCATGGTGGAGCTAAGAGTCTAATCTGGTTGTTAGACTCCACTTGACACATGAGACGAGACAACCTATCAGAAGACTACAGGACAGATAAAGGAAATTACTTAGATGTCTCTAAGTGCTAGTGAAGCTCTGAAAGCCCGTTCATTCAATTCATCCTCCCCTCCTATCCCAACAGACAGGAAACTTCGGGTTAAAGAGATGAGTAAGGTACCTCTCCTCCCCCTGGAAGGTTCAGAGTGTGTTGGGTGAGAGGAGCTCTCCAGGGGGCAGGGAAGGGAATATGAGCAAAGGAAACTGAGCAAATGAGATAAGACAGCAGACGAGTTCTCGGAAGACACCTCACCTCCTCTGCGTCATCTGAACTCACCAGGAAGGTTATCAGAGCCGAAGAACCCCAAGCACCAAATTCCCAGATCTGATTCAGCCGCTGTGCAGTTGGCCCAGGGATGTGTGCCTTTGACAACTCTCCCAAGGGATTCAAAAGGACTGGCTCATGGACCAGGTGGGTAGGAACATTGATCCACACACCTTTCTTACTCTGCAGGTAAGCGAGCTGAGGGCCAGCGATGGGAGGGTCTACCCCAAGGATACACAGCTCATTCGTGGGCTCAAGCACCCAGCTTATGATGAAATGGCCCCAAATCCCCCAACCCCATCCTCTCCCGCAGGTTCTGGAGATGGTAAAGGTGCCTGCAGACAGTGATGATGCAGGTGGGTCGGGGGGGGGGGGGGGTGCACACATACGCATTCCAAAGTAGCCACATGCAGAAAACACCCCAAGGAGGGCCCCCCCAGTGTGCTGGGTGCAGAGGTGACCCTTCGAGGCACAGGAGAGGCTCGGACACCTTGCCTCCCCACCCTCCCCCCGGCTTTGCTGTTCCACTGGGCAAGTCACGCCTTTCTTTCCGTCTCAGTTTTCCATCCATGTGTGAAGAAACGGAATCACTTGTGCCCATGGTAACCACCCAGATCCCGAAATCCTAGATTTTCTTTTCTCCCTGGCATGGGATGAAAATGGCTAAAACTGACCCTGAGTCAAGGAAACATGTTTGTAATACAGAACCACAGACTCTGCGATCGTAAGATCTGGAAGGGATCAACAAACCTCACTCTCCTTCCTACTGAGATGATAAGAAAACCGAGGTCCAGAGAGGGTCTGAGCGTCCTGTGAGGGCAGGGGCTCCCTGTGGGGGGTCGTCAGCATCCACACCAGCGCCGGGCACATTTCCAAAAGTGACTTTTGAAGTGTTTGTTCAAGGAGGGAACCAGCAACCTCCCTGCTGTGGGGCAGGAGAAAGAGGCTAGCCCTTGCCTGGAGGAGGGAACAGGAAAAGGCCACACTCCAGGCCGCTGCTTGCCCCCGAAGTCCTGGTGCTCTCCCGCTGCAGTGCCAATACACAGCCAGGAACAAACCCTCACGGTGGGCCACGCAGCGGGCTTCCACTAGTCCTCTGTGCTGTGTCAAATGAATGGCGCTACGTCCGCCACTGCCCCCTGTCCGGGAATCCTCGTCTGCCTGTCCGCACCAGCAAGAGCCTCAGCACTTGCAACAGACCCGCAGTTGATGTGGTAGAGGCTGTGGGCCCGGCGATTTCACACGTCTATGGGCCTGGGGGACATCAGGCGGCCGACCTGTTTTGGACAACTCCTGGCCTCACCAACCTGGCAGCAGTCTGTGCAGATGTGTTTTCTTTTATGAGGGGGTGGGGGGTTGGAGGGAGGGGCAGCATCTTTGTCTTAGGTACCAAGTTTCTTGTTCTGGAAAGTGCAAGCATCTGCCCCGGGAAGTCCTGGGTAGAGGAAGCCCTCTTTGTTCCCTCTCTTCTCTGAGGGATCAGTCGGGGCAGGAGTGAGGGAAGGAGCATTTCAAGATCCCCTTCCACACAGTCTGATGGAATGTGGTTTTTCAGCAGTTGATTGCCAGTCCTTTACTCCAGGGCACCTCAGGGTAGACTCAAACCTCCAACCTTGTGGCTCGCAGCTGAGGCACCGCCAGGGGCTCCTGCAGTCTCTCACCAGGGTTCCAAAGGTGGCCCTCTCAGAGACAAGCTGTGTGAGCTTGAGTCAGCAGCTGAGTTTCTCTGTGACTCGGTTTCCACATCTGCAAAAGGGGGGCGATAAGGCCTACCTTGCAGAGACATGCGAGGATTAAATGAGACAACGAGTATGAAGCTGGGACGGTCGCTGGCTCCTAGCTTGTGCACCATGCAGGCATCGTCCACGGTGCTCAGGATGTTTGAAGAAAAGGTTTTGATCTCTCGAGGAGGAGCGGGGCCAGGAGCCCAGACACATGAAAACAAGAGCGGCTGTGTCTTCGAGGTGTGCTGTCCCCTGGGGGGCTCCAGGATGCTAATGACAGCATCAGGCATTGGGGGGGGGGGGGGGGGGAGTCCGGCTCTGCCTTCCCCTCCTGGGCACTGGCTGCAGGTGCAGCAGTGGGCAAGCCCCGCTCCCGGTGAGAGGGGAGGCTGTTCCATTCCCCGGCAGCACCGCTGCAGCCCCTGACCTACTTTCTTACTAAAAATAGCCCCTCTTAGGTCACTGCTGCAAATTGAATTCCACTGCTTCACTGCACTCGTAAGCAGGCCGGTGGACGCCACCGCACCCTGGGGGAGCCGAAGCCTTCGCTCTCGCCGTGCATCACTGCCCACCAGCGATGCCCACCCCCACACTGCTGAGACGAGGGCAGCGTCCCCGGGCAGGGCTACACCGGTCCCATGGGGCTTGGACGTCTGACAGGACTGAGTTCACACATGCACCCTGCTGAATTCTCATCACTTGACCTGGGGCAAGCCACTTCATGTGTGCTGCCTCAGTTTCCTCATCTGTAAAACGGGAGACGAGGAAGCGCCCCGTAAAGCCCTGCTGTGGGGGTGGGCGTGTGGGGCGAGTAGCAGTGCTGAGCAGCACGGTGCTTCTTTGTGCTGGCGGTCAAGGCAGGGCCATCCACAACGCCCTTGTGCTAAGGAAGGCTCTCGCTGCAGCCGGGGCCGGGGTGGGAGGCACTTAAGGCATACAGGCGGTGAAGGTGACTGAGGTCAAAGACACCCAGACGTGGCTATGCAGCACAGGAATCACCGAGCCATGTCAACCACACGGATTCCTCGCTCTTAGCCTGCACCTCGAGATTGAAGAGGCCCAGAAATCTGCATTTCATTGTTCTCCAGCTTATTCTGAGAACCATTGGGCAAGGAAGGCCGGTTCATTGGGCTCACAATGAAGGAATAAGTGTTATCCTCAGCATATGAAATGGCTATTACAAAATACTCAGCCATCCTTAAAAAACACAGTCAAAGCCAGGTCAGTGTTTTCAAGGCAGTCGTATCATGCATTGCAAAATCAACCCCCAAACTGATGGTGGTGATTGTACAGGTCTTCTAGATGAGACTGAGCTATTGAATTCTAAGATGTGTGCATAACATGAGAATAAAAGAAAAATATACAGCCCAATGCTGCCCGAGACGGGCTCACCGTGACCCCTCAGGGCAGAGGTGTGCCTCACTGTTTGTAAGGTGGCAGTCTTTTCAGGAGCCGGCTGCCCGTGGAGTGACAGGTAGGTTCAAACCAAAGTCCTTTGGGTGAGCAGCAGAGCCATTACCCACTGTGCCCTTGGGGCTCTTTAATGTGCTTACATGTCTATTAAATGCCAGACTTTCTGGTTAGTGGTGGGCATTTAGTGAGGGCACAGCCTATGCCCCTCAGAGAGCTCCCAGTCTATGTACAGAAAGACATGACAGGCCAGTCAGCATGCATTACACCCAAGTAAAACAGGCAGGAGCTGAGGTAAGGGCTCGGTTGATTGGAACTAGGAAGTGAGAGGAATCCACAGAACCTGACCTAAATGACGGAACTCAGTGTTCACCTGTTGGACAAGGGAAGAAAGAGCATCCCAGGACTGGACCGCATGTGAAAAAGCAGAAAAGGGTGAAAGGCATTTATTCGGGGACATGTGCACTGAGATGGCCCGTACGCAGTGGTGGCACCGGGACAGACAGCAGAGCGAGTGGCCAGGGGGATCGGGAAGGAGCTTGGTGACCATCAACAACATCGCCCATGTGGGGAAGCAGGACTCCTCCAGTACTTTTTCACAGGACTTATTCTTACCCAGCAAATGCTGCCACTCTCAGAAAACACTGCGAGTTCATCAACAAAGGAGCCCCAACTTGCCTAATTGTTGGACATGCAGGAAGCTTCTGGTTTTACTAGATTATAAATATGGTTTTGTTTAAAAAAAAAAAAAGATGCTATGATGAGCATCTTTAACCATAAAGTGGTTTCCACATTTAAGGTCTTTCCTTCAGAGAGACATTGCAGGATATGAATTAATACATGAAAGTGAATGGACATCTTTAAGGCTCTTGATAATAGCCCCAAAGAGCTTCCTAAAAATGGCCGGACTGTTTTCTATAAACGCAGAGGGAACGCCCAAAGAGATTGCATACGCTGCTCCAGTCACCCTGCTGAAAAGAGGGGGACCACGAACAACATTCCCAGTCCCTTCACGCCTGGTCCAAAGCCCTTTTCCCTGAACCTCCCAAGGACCCTACAGATCAAGACTGCATGGGATAGTATTGGTTTAGCCAAAGCCACCAATTACTTCTCTGGGGGATTTCCAGCTGACAATGTGCATGGCGAGGGAAGGGGCACACGTGTGTTTCTGCAGCTAAAGGCCTCTAGACAGTTTAATTTTTCCAATCTTAACACTGACATTCCACTGTGAATGACAATTTCTATTGTAGCCGAACAAAAGACTTCTCACCCCATCCTACCTCTCTCCACTTGTGATCCCATGCAGAATGTCTCCTGTTCTCCTACTCACGTTCTATACACATTTTCTAGAATACAAGGCTGCTTGATCCAAAAAGCATGTTCAGATTGTGGGCCTTCCCTATCAACAACACCCCTAAGAGATACTTCTTTTACTGCCTTACGGCCCCTGGGTACTGATATAAAATTAGTTAAATCTTACCTATAGACCAAAAGTCTGCCTCAGGGCTCAGCTATCAGAAAGAAATGAAACATTCCTACCTCCAAGCTAATAAGAACAGGTTTACTCTAAAAAGGCCCTTGTAGATGTTGATGGGTTTAAAACCCCTTGTAAGTTCTAGGTCTATCACAAACAGGTATCTTGGCTGTCTGGAAAGAGTGGCAGGCTAAGAGACAGAGTAATCACAGCTTCTTCCCCATGCAGAAGACCCACCCAGACGAGGCACAAGGCTAGTTGCTTTTATACACATGGTTTAGAAACCCTAAAATAACCCCAGGGAAGGAAAGATTATTAACCGCATTTTATCAATATTGAGATCTAAAAGATTAAGTTACGTGCTCAAGGCTAACACCTTGAGTGGCAAAAATGAAGATTTAAACCCAGGCGTGTCTGACTCTACCACCTATTTCCCCCCCTCCTTTACTATGCTAGCTCTCAGCACATGCTTTGTCTTCACTCTCACACTATATAATGCTCAACAAGGCATTCTTGCTTCCTCATTTATGAGACAATCATGACTATTTCTGCATCCTGCCCCAATACACAAGCATACATACTCTCACATGCAGCCCTACTACCCGATGAAATGGCATAATAGACATGAAAGCCCTGTAAAGACACACAGGCTCTTATCAGAGTTGGGGACACCACAGACCATCATTCAGGTGATGAACAGAGAGAGACCCTGTCAAGGTCCTCTATCATTTGAGAACGATTTAATGATATGCAATAGAAGCCTCTTCTAGAATCAAAAAGTGAGTGGCTGTAATGTACTTCGCCATGACTTTCAACAAGACCTAAAATCAAGAGGTTAATATTCTGGGAAAATCCATTAACCAAAATACCACATGTTCCTGTAGCTCTCTGGGAAATCATGGCTCCCTGGATACTGTCCTGCTCCATCAAGTATATGTATGCATCTGCACAAAGACTGAGAGAGTGTATGTTTTTACCAACAGCCCGTCTCCAGGAAAGTAGAATTTAGCAGAAAAGAGTCTGGCCTTGGTCTTAGCCTGGCCTTCACCACCGAGATCTAAATGGCGCCGGAGCATTTACTGCTGCTTCCTGAGAGTGTCCGGAGACTCCGAAGAAGTGCCAGGACACCTGGATTTTAGTTCAAGTTCTCTTGCTTACTAGCTGGACCACCTTGATCAAGACACGGGACCACTCAGCATCAGTTTCCTCATACATAAAATGGAGATTGTGTTGATCTTAGACAACCGAGTTAGCCTCTCTGGAACATTGGCTCTCCCTGTTGTAAAACCCATGCCACAATGACTGTGTGTTACGATACATGTTGTACTCCGGGCCCCACTTACAACGCCGTGAGATGGCGCTATGATCATCATTTGGCACGGGAAGAAAGCCAGGCTCAGAGGCGTTCAGTAACTTGCCCCAGCTCTTATTGCCATTAAGGAACAGAATTGGGTTTCTCCCTAATTTGAAATCCTGTCGTCTTACCATGAAGCCAAATCCCTGCAGACGAAAGGGCTAGTCAGAGTGGAAGAAAGGAAAGACCATGTATTACCAGGTGCCTCCGTGGAGCCCTGAGACTGGAATTCCTTTTCTCTAAGATCCAGGGTGCAAGGAGGCCAGCAGAGCCCATGTCCAGGTCTCTGCAGATGTTCCATGGCTCTGGGCCCCGTGTGGGTGTATGCCTCTTGGGGAAAGGTGGGGGGAGAGGCAGGTTAACTGCTGTTCCCCAAATGCATTAAGTCAGCCATACTCAGAGCATGGGCAGGGGTCTGGATCCAATTCCAACACTGCAGAATCAGGTAGTCCCTGCTGGTTTGACTCTGGAGACCAGGGTAGAACACTTCACAATCATATCCTCGCAGTGATTTCCTTGAGGCTGATGGCCTCCAAGGAGACTGTGCTAGACATTAATGAGGGCACAGAAGGGACCGTGAATGGGCAGAAGCAGCCATCTCAGAGACGCTGGACGATGATACCCTCGAAAGGAGCTACAAGAAGACATCTGCGCTGGGACTGAAGTAAAAATAGAGCTGGGATTCAAATGCATTGTATCGAGTCCTCTGCCTTTGCACACTGAAAGTCAGACTGGTCCAGTCCTCCTCGCGCTGCCTCCAGCTCGGACACACACACACACACACACACACACACGAAAGAGGAGTTTCTATTGGGGCCTCTAATGCATGCTCCGTGCTGTGCCTTCAGACCCACCCTCTCAGCGGTGCTGCACATCCACACCGCCGTGGGGCTGCTCAAATCACTCCCGTCCCACAGGTGAGGAAACAGAGGCCCAAGGCCACGCCCTTAGTAAGTGGCCAGGCTGAGATTTGAATTCAGGGCAGGCTGACGCTGCCAGAACCCAAGCTATTGAAAATGCAAATGTCTGGTGCATTCCAAAGGACGGGGTGGAGACTCAGCATAAATCTAATATGTGGTAAAAGCAACATGCTCTCCAGAGTACCTTCCTGGTGGGAAGATCCCAAGGAAGGGGCTGACGGAAGACTTCTCTTGGTCATGGCTACAGCAGCTTTAACTTCACCCCCCCCTCCCGCTCCCTCAGGGAGATGGAATTAATTCTATAAGGATTTCAGTGACCTCCTGCCTCAAAGGCATGATTACCACAGACTTTTAAGTGATAAAAATGTCACACATCATAATAAAGGACAAGAGGAGTCAGGGTCAGGGAAGATTACAAGCAGAGGATCCGCTGATGGGCAGGAGCGTTTCCTATGGCTGCAGTGGCATGATCCCAACCCTTACAGAAACACTTCCTGAGCCAGCTGTTCCTTGGATCTTCCCAACAACCCCAGGATGTCCAGGTGGATGTCTCCATTGTACAGATCAAGAGAGCAAGGTCCAGAGAAGTGGGAGTCCCAGGTCAGAGAGAAAGGAAGTCTCATCAGTGCCCCCCACCCCTAAGAAGTGAAGTGAAATTACCTGGTGTGGCTCTTCCTGTCTTTGGTCTGTGTGTCGCCCACCCAGTGACTAGACGGGGGCATGCAAAGAAGGTGTGGAGGACTCTTAACTGGGTGATGGGTGTGACTTTTGCCATTCTACTGGGTACCAAGGTGCGCCAGCTCAGCAAGAGCAGGAGATCCTGCTACCATCGGGAAAGAAGAGCCACAGGAGCATGGGCGGGCTCCCTTCTGAAGCGATGACATCGGCAGAGATACCACAGACCCAGGCACCAAGACCCTGAGACAGAGCAGAGGAGCAGCGCGAAGCCCGTGCGACAGAGTGGGAGGCTTCCGGGTCTCCGGAACAAGGCAGGGGCTAAGAGGTCACGTGGCCGAAAGGCGGAGGATCAAAGAAAGCGATGTCTGCACACACGGCTGAGAAGAGGTGCTGCTGTGGACAAAAGGACTCTATCCTTTTGCAGTCCCCGACTTGAAATCCGGTAACTCCCCTCGGAAGCCCCCATGATCATGAGTCTTGTCCGTGTGCCCATTCCAACAGATTACTGGACCGGGCAGTCGTGTGGTGTGGGAGGGTGTCAGAATGGGGGAAAGGAAGTGGAGGGGTGCAGGCCTGGCTGACCTCTGCCTCCCAGGAAATCATCCTTGGGAAGATGTGGAGCCGGATTCTCCTCTTTGGTCCAGGGACGGGAAATGTGTCCAGGTCAGGGACAGGCAGCAGGGAGTGTTGCAGCTCTGGGCCCCGAGAGTCAGGACTTTTTCAACCCCCACTACATGATTTAACTCATCCACGCCCGGGCAAGTCATCCACTCTCTCACCTGTGAAGTGTGGCCAATGAAACTACCTACCTTCAGTGTTGCTGTCAGGATGCCATGGGTGCGAAAACAAATAAACAAGCCCATGTGCAGTGCCTGGCACCCAGGTAAACACCTGGTAAGTGTACCTGTGATTATTTTCATCATCAGTAAGCATTCAGCACACGTTCGCTGGATGCCCACTTCCTCCCCCAACCCCCCTCCTCCTTGCTCCCAGAACTCTCAGGGCTCGAATCCTACACATGTTTGGTCCTTCTTCTTCCCTACCATTTGCTGCCTTCTGAGCTCTCTCTCTCTCAGAAGCAAATGCTACCCTTCTGATCCCATATGGTTGTTCTAAGGAGTGTGTACCTCCCCAGTGTCTTGTTCACTGTACAGACCTGTCTGTTGTTTGGCTAAAAACTGAGCCATAAGGTGGGTTTATTTCCAAGCTTAAGGGAGTCTAAGAGCCAGAGTCTCCATTAGACCATAAGCTGTTTTCTCCTCTTTCCCTTAGAAGTTTTTTCCACATTTTCATCTCCCTCTATCTTGATCTCTTACTGTGATCACCTTTGGAGCAGCCGGCAGTGGTAGGTGGGAACCATCTAGTTCTTCTGGTCTCGGGGTAGTGAAGGCTGGGGGTTGCATGATCCTTTAGTCCTTTGGACTAATTGTTTCCTAGCCTCTTCGATGCTCCTCATTCTTCTTCATTCTGGATAAGGAGAAGCTAGCGTAGCAGTTGCACCTTCGCAGGCCACACACAGCTTTTCAGGCTCCAGCCCGACTCACCAAAGTGGAATGTAGAACTCTGCCCTGGAGGACTCTGCTACTCCAGTTGATCTTGATGTCCCCCGGACAATGGTCCTGAAGCCAGGCCCTCTCCCTTGGAAAGGGAGTGACTCATCCCTTAAAGTGCTTACGTGGAACTAAGAAGTTTTCATATATGGCTGAAAGCATATTTATAGAATAGTTGGATGCCCAGATTCTCCTCATATACACAGCCACACTCCCTGCAGCCATCCCCAAGCACCGCTAGTGATTAAATGACTGAAGAAACTGGCCGAAGGAAGCTCTGGACCTGAGGGATGGGGAGAGCAGGGAGGGAATTCAACTTGTTAATGGGTGGGAGCCCATTAAGGCATAAAGAAGACATCAAAATAAAAGATAGTTGATACATTTAAATATATATATACACACACACACAGTCTATATACTAAATGATGGACTCTCCAGTTCTCTTCCCTACTCTGCTCTAGAAATTCAATAGACGGAAATATATACCTCAAGCAGGAAATTAGGGCAAAGGTCTATAAATACAAATAAGCCAAGTTCTACCAATGGATGGGGATGGGGGGGGATCCTAGAAGATTTTAGGTAGTTCCTAAAAGTTTCAAAGAGGCAGGAAAACTGGTCCAATGCATAGAAACAGTACTTAGAGGGGGAGGGGGGCAACACAGAGTTCTCTATAGCAACACTATAAACTAGAAGTAAGGAATAATGGCTCTAAAATTATGAAGGAAAAGTATATCTCTCATCTTAGTAGGGAACGTCTTCCAATAATTTCCAAGAATCCTTTATACAGCTAAACTATCAATCAAATGTGAAAAAAGACTGAAGATATTTTCAGAAATTCAGGGAATCAAAAGAAGTATCTCTAGCCATTCTTTTCTCAGTAAGCATCTGGAAGATGTTCTCTACCCAAATGAGGGATCAATCGAATAAAAGGACAAAGAAGAGAAACAGAGACTTAACAAAGGCTAATGGTCAATAGAAGTCACAGGGAACCAGGTGTGCAGGCCCATAATAACCACTTCTGGGACACAGGAGGGAGATCTACCGTGGGGTGGAGTGAAGTGTAGGTGGGGAAGTTCCTGGTCAATTTGGTGTATGTGAACATGACAATGTGTGGCTCAAAGAGGTGTCTCAGCAGGGTTTTGGTTTCTTTTTTTTTTGGGGGGGGGGGCATTTAGGAAGAATGAATGATGAAAACACAGACAACAAGCCAAATTAGGAGTGAGGGGGAACAGACAATTATAACTCTGGGGACAGAAAAGACAGACTATAGAACTCCTATCATGAAGCATTCCTCAGCCCAGCAGTGAGGAACAGCTACATTGGTTAGAGTAATGGACAAAGGAGTTCGGGTGGAGTTGTCAAGGAAGCACTAGACGGCTACCAGAAAAGCTGGTGGTTCAAATCCACTATGGGCTCCATGGGAGAAAGATGAGGCTCCTGTAAAAATTAACAGCCTCGGAAACCCTGTGTAGGAGAGTGAATCAGAAGAGATCCAATGGTAATAGGGTCAAGGGGGTGGGGGTCAGGAGACCAGACTATGCTAGAGAGATTATTAACTGCATTTTATCAATATTGAGATCTAAAAGATTAAGTAACGTGCTCAAGGCCAACACCTTGAGTGGAAAAAATGAAGATTTAAACCCAGGCGTGTCTGATTCCACCACCTACTTCCCTCTCCTTTACTACGCTAGCTCTCAGCACACGCTTCGTCTTTGCTCTCACGCTACATAATGCTCAACAAGGCATTCTTGCTTCCTCATTTATGAGACAGGGCATGTATGAGAGAGGGCATGGGAGAAGGCAGTGTAATATAGTTGAAGGTTTATTTACATCAAGGATAAGGCAAAGTTGTGATCTCAAATAAGTACTTGTTTGAGAAATACAGAGAAACACATTGGTTCTGAGAGGGGACTGGTGGATGAAAACTAGTGGCGACTGCTGCTTTCCCTTCAGCTTCTTGTTTAAATCTTGTAAAGCAAGCACTTCTCTGTCTAATGTTTTATTTTTTTTTTAGTCATTTCTACAGACTCAGATAACTCGTTTCAACTCCTGGTTCTAACAAATATTCCTTGAAAGGGCCTAAGGTAAGATCCTTAACTTTCCTGAGCTCACCTTTCTCATTTGTAACAGGGGGCTCCACAAAGATGCTTTGAGGAAGTGTACGAATATGGGTACAACTCACAGTAAATTCCCTGAGAAGGAAGAGAAGATCATTGGGACGATCTCACCTCTGCTTCAAAAGGGAAGCCTGGACACCCCCTCGAGCCCTGGACTAAAACATATTCACATGGATCAGGCAACAAAGTAAGGGGAGGGGCCATTTCCTGTGACCCTCTTAGCACACCCACAATGCTTAGCTTCATACTGCGTACACCAGAGCACATCATCAGTAATGTGGGCTTCTGATGCTGTCTTAAGGACACAGAAGCAAAGGAGACTCTAAAGAGGGCCATATGGGAAACGGGGTGAGACCCCAGAAAGATCATTTGTGAGTCAGAAGAAGCAGACACTGACATGCTGAGCACCTACTCTGTGCCAAGAGCTCTCTCCTAAATGACACAATTCAGTCCAAGGACAGTCAGTACCGTAGCTATCAGGATCTTGATCTTTAGAGAGAAAAATCTCTGTTCAGAAAGGGTGGCAACTGTGCCCAGAGTCACACAGTGAGCAGCAGAGCCAGGATTGGAACCCACGACTCCAAGACTGTCAGGTTGGAGACCATGACGACAAGACCCCAGAATTTCATTGTACACGTTACTCTGAACTTCAGAGGGGCACAGGGCGCAACCTTTCTGAGTTCCCCTATCTTCGAGTATCTAACAGAGACCCTCCCTGAGAGTCGCTGTCCAAATGAAAGAGGACGAATGGGTAGAAGCGCCTCACGTACTGAGAAGCAGGAATGACAGTGCAAGCGACAGCAGGGCCACACTGTGGAGCTTCCTGACCAAGTCAGCTTCTTGGCTGCCACTGGGCCTGGAACTGTAGACAAAATGGGGCAAATTCTTAGGCAAGAAGTTTGATAAGAAGCTCTAGAACCACAATGGCTAGTCATAGCAATCAGACTTCACATCAAGACATCAGCTCGATGAGGGCCAAAAGAGAGTACCTTTTTCCATTTCTTTCTTTCTTTTTTTTTTTTTAGATCAACCTGAAAAGCGTACACTGAAAACCAAACCTTAGAAAGTCACGAGCTCAAACCCACTGGCAATGCCGCCAGGTTGCTCTGTTGAACAGTAACTAGCTTATGAAGACAGATACAGATGGGATCAAAGCTGCTCCAACACTCTCCAAGATATAGTTCCAGCTCCTGAGCCTAGTAATCCAGACCTTCACAGGCTGGATACAGATACCCTTAACCCTTGGTGCCAGTACTCTGCCCCTCTCCCCGTAACCTCTCGTTGCCAATGGCCATGCCTTCTCCACACTCCCTGGGATCCCCATCACTCTCTCCCAACTATCATTGATGACCCGCACCATAGCAATTCCTATGGGAAGCCTGAAACCCTAGTGTCGTCAGTTAGATGCGTGGTTATCCCATCTGGTGAGGTGACCATTAAAGTTAGGGAGTAAAGGTATTTCCCATGAATGGGTTATTAGTGTTGCAAATTCTACCCCGTGTTCCCTCGTGCTATTTCAATCAGCAAGGCCATAGATTCATCTATGGGACTCTTCTATGTTTCCAGCTTTCACATTCTTATCATCTCGAATCTACATTTGATCCGTTTCATGGATCTGGACCATGGTCTCAGGGGACAAGGTCAGCAGGCATAACACACTTCAGAAAGGCAATGTTCTACATCCGACTCTGGTGAGTAGCAACAGAGAGTGCAAAAGCATTGTTATCATAGAAAAGCAAGTTTTGAGAATGATGAGGGTGGCAAATGTACAAATGTGCTTGGCATACTATGGATGGATGTATGGAATGTGATAAGAGTTGTATGAGCCCCCAATAAAATCATTTTTTAAAAAGAAAGAAAAGCAAAACAAGAAAATAACTTCATACCAAAGGGAGATTGGAACCTTTGAAGATTACCAAGGTGGGGAGGAAGCAAGGAAGGGAAGGTGGAGCAATAGGCTAGAGGGTTGACAGGTATTAAGTTGGGTCAAGGGAAAGACAATAAACTACAAGAGAGAAAAGAAAAGTCAGGAGGGGGTAGGGGAAGCTATTGGAGGCTTGGATATAAAATTAATTATCTAAATTCGCAGATTAAAACACCATATTTTGCAGACCTTAAGACACACCCAGTTTTTAGAGCAGGAAAACAAGAAAAAAATATTCTGGAGTACCACACCTTCGAACCATAAGACGCACCCTCATTTCCCCCTATTTGGGGAGGGGAGTGTTTTATGGTCCAAAAAACACAGTAGTTAAAAATATGGTATGAAACTACTGTAAAGAAAGAAAAGCTCATGAGTAGTCATCTCAGGTAAAGCCATTAGTCTCTCACTGTTCAGAGGAAAGGAGAGCAAAGAAAGTGGGAAAAAAAACATATGGAAACAATTAGTCCAATGAATGAATGGACCGTGTAAATACCAATCTTCACATCCCTGAGCCACAGGACTAGATGGTACCAAGCTAACATTGCCAACCGCTTGGAAAAGGATCGCAGTAGAAGGTCCTGTATAGAGTGGGAGAAAAGTACAGGGCAGAACTCAACATCCTAAGAGACTAAACTGTCTAATCAGAAAATGGTGGGACCCCCAAGCCTAAGCCCCTTCGTCATCCTTCACATCGGACACTGAACTCAAAAGGGCAGCACTGACCTCAGGACAATGTTCGGAGCGTTAGGTGAGGAGGAGGAATGGAAGCAGGAAACAGAGAGGAAGTAGCACAAGTGAGAGTAGAAGTCAGGAACCCACAACAAACAAGGTGAAACAAAACGTGTCAAGTGTTGATGTCAGACTCATCTGCCCTGTAAACTTTCACCTAATTCTCAATTAAAAGGTTTTTAAAATCTTCATTAGTGGTTGGGGTATAAATATGACTGAGCAACAGTCATATTAAGTGGTCTTCTGTGTAGGCAGAGAGATATGATCTTATCACTGAAACTGTTGTCCTTCATGATAGATCTTCTTTTTGATGAGGAAAGTGACACACCATTTCTCTTCACTTTCCCATTCCCAGCAAAATAGACTGTATGACCGTCTGATTCAAAATGGCCAATTCTAGTCCATTTTAACTCATGAAGGTCTATGAGATAGATACAGGTTCACAGAAGGACCTGGGTAGATATAGGACATTGATATAGGCAGAGGATATAGGATATAGATAAGCATTTCATTTTTTTATGATCTCCCATTTTCCTAGATTCATACTCTGCAGATCTCATGATCTGACTAATAACAGAGGTTTGCAACTGGTTCTTCGCATTTTTAATCATACTGTCTCAGCAAAAGAGGATCCCCAAAGCTTTACGCAACCCACAGCATTAAAGTCAACTCTACTTGGAGGAGGCAGTTCTCCCTCGGCTGTATTTTGCATGTCTTCCCCTTAAGGGCTCCTCTTCTGGCACTAAATGAGACAATAGTTCGCTGCTATTCATAAGGTTTTCACTGGGAATTCTTTTAGAAACAGATCACTAGGTTTTTGTTCCTAGTCTGTATTCATCGGAAAGTTTCACCGAAACCGTCCACCATGGTCACCCTTCTGAAATTTGAAATAGTGGCAGTACAGCCTCCAGCATCATACAAACATGCAAGCCACCAGAGTCCCACACAGTGACTGATTAGTGGTGGCACCCTTTCGATACTGTGGAAAAAGCTCAATTCTCAAGGCAGAACAAGGACAGGGGACCCCCTGGGGAATGAGCCAGGAACTGTTGACATGCAACATCCAGGTGAAGCTGAAGAACATTAAAACAAGTCTACGAGAGTCAAGGTACATCCCTGAGTACATCCCACCTGAAGATCATCTCAAGAAAGGGTTTGACACACTGAGCCGTAACTTGGCATTGGAGCAGAGTGGGCTTCTGGGGCAACATCAAGGGCACACCTAACAGTTACTAAGAAACCAGAAAAGAAAGAAAGAAGACCCCGCCGAAATGGACACCAGGCAACTCTGAACCTTGCTCTTGAGTAGCTACAGTGAACGGACGATTCTGAAGGGATGAACAGAATCTTCAAAGAATGGTTCAAGAAACACAGTAGCATAATGAATGCACAACGAAAAACTCTCTGAGTTTCTCAACTTCAGATAACTGAAGAAAAACGAGCCTCAAACTGCAAGATCAAAAAAAAAATCTAAGAATCATTGAATGTTCTCAAAGAAAAATGGAGGAATGCACAGTCACAGGCCAACCTCCACTCATTCAGAAGGCAGCATTCGCCCCAGTGGTGCTGAAGGGAGAAGTACAGCAGCACCGAAGGAACTGGTGACCAACAAGGACCAAGGGATTGATGGACTACCAATTAAGATGATGCAATGCAGGAAGAACGCACTCATCGAGGGAGAGAGTGTTATATTAATGTGCATTTTCACGGTGTTTAATACAGTGCTGAGTACATAGTAAATGCTCAATGCATGACTGAGACAAGTGAAAGCATGGGTGACCCCATACAGAGCCCCACAAAGCCCTAGCACTGTGGGGGCCACACGGCAGGGCAGAGGAGGGCTTCCCAACAAGCCGAGGCCTCTGGGTACTAATGGGTAATGCTTTTGCAGGCAGATGACTTGCTCCTGGCTGAGATCAAACAGAGCAGCCTCATGAGCCCAAGTGAATGGCCAGCCCACACATAAACTTCTGTCAGTGAAACAGAGGGATGGGGCAGTCTCTGCCTCTTCAGACAAGTGTTAGCAGTGCTAGCTCTGCTTGTAGGCTTTAGGTTTTTCCTGCCTCCCAAAGTCACAGACATGCTGAAACCTGATGTCAATTGAGTGAAAGTCTGACTTCTGCAGGCGGCACCTGAATCCTGAGGGCCCTGAATCCTGAGGGGTCAGTCCCTGATGGAGGAAACGGGGACGTCCCTTCCCTGTCTACTTTCTGCCTTACACGGTTGTGGTGGAGTGAGATGATTTGGAAGGGGTCTTTTAGCCATGTCTTTGTAACTCCCTGCAAATGACTGCGTGGGACCATGACAGTATGCTGTGGGAAACACTCATGGAGAGGATTGGTGGGTATAAAAACGAGGCCTCTCAGGAAGAGGAACTGGAAATCCTAGCACCAGCCAGGAACAGGAGGCAGCAGTGGAGGTGCCCAAAGTGGGGGAGGCCAAGGCCAGAGGCTCCAGGGGTTGCCACAAGGAACCCAGGGGACAGAGCAAAGGAGCCATAGAGACAGAAGAGAGGGTCTGTGCACTGAGACGAGGGCGCAGTGACCCATGAAAGCAGAAGTCAAGGGACAACTGAGAGGCTGTGGGTCAGAAAGAGATGGGGCTGCTTGCTGCTGTGAACAGAAGACAATGTCCGGAGGCGAGGAACATCTGCCTGCAGACCAGATGCTCCCTGCCATCCAGTCAATGCTGACTCACGGCGACCCAACAGGACAGAGAAGACCTCCCTGGTGGGTTTCCCAGACTGCAGCCCGAGAAGTCATCCATGGCAACCAACACCACACCCCTCCCAAAGGGAAGCCGTGCCAGCCATCACATTAGGGGTGAGTCTGAAACGTTTGACCACCTGCAGCAGGTCACTTTTGATTTGATACTTTGGTATGGTCCATGAATTATGTTGTGGAATCCCAAATGGCCCTGGAACAGGATGCCCACCCCTGCTGCATCCTTAATGGGTTCTGATCATGACTTGTATTTAGTTACCTGTTAGCATCCCTAAGAAGACCCCTAACGGTGGGGTACTGTCTGTGAGGTCTGTCGTCCCTGCAGTCGATCATCGAACCCGGCTGGGAAGTAGAGGGCCTGGGGAGGAAGAGCTGGTGGGTGAGAGAGGAAGGAGAGTGGAGACTCGGCTGGCTCCTTGTCCCTCCATCACAACTCGCTCTTGATGGCCGTCCACCCCCCTTTTGCTCGGGCTGACCCCGCACCAGAGGCTCTGTGCAGGAGTCACTGATTCCCTGAAGACTTGGCCATGTTTTCTCTTCACCCTCTCTTCTGATGCTCATCACCTTCTTCTGCTTGTGGTCGGTCAAGTCCACCCATTCCTCTGTCAGCTGGTGTTGACTGAGTTCCTACTGAGCATCAAGCTTAATCTGCTTGTTTTCATCACTCCCTTTTGCACTAAAAGAGCCCCGTGAGGTCATCAGCCTTTGCTGGATTCTTCACAGCATCCAGAGGACTGCATGGCACAGTATCTCCCACTAGTAAAGGCCAGCTGGAGGGTGGGCAAGAGGAGACTATTGAATCTAACATCCAGACGTCATTTAATAGCAGGGGAAACATTTAGTGTGTTCAAGGTGCAAGGGGAGATGGTTCAGTCTATGGAGAGGTGCACCAGAGCTTGTGGGCATGCGAGTAGACTCTGAGAACTGCAACAGACTCAGAAATTGTCTGGCCCAACTCCCATCTCTCTCTGACGGGAGATCTCAAGGTACAAAGTGGGAGGGTGACTTGCGGGATCACGGAGAACGAGGGGCAGACAGAGCCCGAGCCCGAGCTCAGCTCTTCCACCTCAGAAGACGGCTTCCAACTTGCTCTAACTCCTCCTATGCTTCTCGCCTGGCTTACTAAACTTACCTCTTGAGCAACTAAAAACCAGCGCATGGATCGCTGACATGTGAGGATTTCCCATTCCCGGTTTCTGCTGCTGTACAACACAGTGATCCGGCAAGGAGCAGGGCACCGGGCTGAGAGCTGGGCGGCTAAGGCCACATGCGGTGTCTCACCAGGCAGCCTTGAAGCCTGCTCAACAGTCAGGCGCCCTCTCCTCCTACTCATGTGGGAGGGACCCCGTGGGGTGAGACAGACATCGTTTCTTCAGAAATCATTGCAAACAGGAAAAAAAATAGCTAAAAGGGTCCACCTAGACTGTGAGCTAAACTCACAACTCCGCCAAAATGACACCAGCTAAACAATCACCTGTGCCTTTCCCACCCCCCTCGCTTCCACCATCTCTGCCAGTTGTGGAGCAGCTCTCCCAGGCACTGGATTTCGGTTCTGGTAAAGAGGAGAACAAGGAGCCAGTAACATGGTGGGTTACACGTTGGGCAGTTCGAAGCTATCGAGTGCTCCTCAGGAGAAAGAAGAGGCTTTCTGCTGCAGTAAAGAATTTACAGCTCTGAAACTCTGTCCTGTAGGGCCACTATGAGTCAAAGTCACTATGCTCAATGGCAGTGCAGGCTATTGTTTTCGCTTTGTTGTTTTAGAGAGGAAAGCATGGTGCCCCAAGTGGCCAGGTATGGTTCTTCCAATGACTATCAATTCCAGAGGTCAGAGAAGCAGGACCTGGGTGAGACAGAACCCTGGGAACCCAGGGAAGACGCTGTCCCATCCAGCAGCCTCTCTTCTTGCCACACTCCTACTTGAATAAGCGCCCGGAGAACTAGCCACCAGCCCCTGTCTGAGCAGCATGCACCAGACCTGAGTTCCATTCCCAGTCCTGCCATTTACTGGAAGTTCAATCTTGGGCGAGTCATTGCCTCTTTATGCCTTGGTGCTGCTCTGATGGCAGTGGAACCCAGGGAGGCTGCCACAAGAGACAAAGAAATAAAAAAAAGAGAGAGAGAGAGAGAGAGAGAGACAAAGAAATACATAGATAGTGTCTAGACAACTGGGAAGCTATCTGGAAAAATTATGAAGTCCAATTCACACACTGTACCCCTAGATACATTCCAAATGGATCAGGATTTACACTGACATGAACGTTTCAGAATAAGACAGGAGGGAAGGCTATGCTCTGGAGTCTAGGGGGGTTCTATGACACAAAATCCAGAAGCTACAGAGGAGAATACTGATAAATTTAAACTACAGTAAAACAAAAGGCTGCAGGGACAAAGCAACAAGATAAGTACCCAAACCAGCAGACAGACAGACACCTGGAAAAACACACAGGGGAATTCAAAAAAGTGCTAGGAAAAAATGGGGGTGGGGGTGAATAAGGGAATTTCCCCAGGAACTTTTTAAAGCCCCCTCATATTTGCAATTCAAATTAGACAGAAGCTAACTCTTCGTGTTCCTAGAAATGCACTAGAAAAAGACCCACATCGCAATAGAAAAAAAGGGCAAAGGATACCGTGGGAAAGAAAACAGTGATGACTTGCCCTACCTCTTAGGATCTCTGAGTGTGTTATTTCACATGGCAAAGGAGAAGTATGGTGACAGATGGAATTTAGGTTATTAATCAGATGCCCATAAAGGGAAGGGGATGGTTGGCTGCTTTATCCAGGTAGGCCCAACAAAATCACAAGGGTCTTAAATGTGATGAGGGAGATGGGTCAGTATGAACTGTGAGGTCGGGAAGGCTTGGTGACTTTGAAGAGATAAAAAGCAAAATAATGAATTTCCCCTAGAGCTTCCAGAATGGAACACAGCTCTACCTTGATTTTAACCCATGGGACTCACTTCAGACCTTTGACCACAAAATCAATTTGTGTCATTTTGAGCCACTAATTTTTTTTGTGGTAATGTGTCACAGCAAGAATAGGAAAAAAGGGACACAGATATGAAGAGAACTCATGTAAAGAAAAAAAATATGAATGCCTTTTGAACATGGGAAAAGATGTTCAATCATCATTCCTCATAATTAAAATAAAGAGATTAGAATGGCAACAATAATCTTACAAAGGAAGAATAAAGGAGGAGGCATGACAACGATGCCAGATATGAAGGTTTATTAGAGGAAGCTACAGTAATCAAGTTGGTTGATACCGGATACAGATAGAAAACCAGATGAATATAAAAAGAAAATGCAGGCTCCCATGATCTTTTGATCTATACTAAAAGTGCCTTTGCAATCCACTGGGAGAAAGGGTGGACTTTTCAATAAATGGTTCTGAGGGAGTGTTTTAAAAATCAAAACAGGGGCTGAGCCCCGGTGGCGTAAGTGGTTGAGAGCGGGACTGTGGCCCGCGGACTTGGCAGTTCAAATCCAGCGGCGGCTCTCAGGAGCAGCACTGGGTAGCGCCCACGACCACCAGAGGCAGTGATGCCCCCCCCCCCAAAAAAAAATCAAAACAGATAACCATTCATTTGAGATGGATTTAAAGCCACTGTGAAAGGCAAAACCAGACTGACTCAAGAAAGAAACATAAAATCCCTCTATGACCTAGAGTAGGCAAAGATTTTTCCAATAGGGAACAGATACTTTGAGCCATGGAAGAAAAGATCGATAAAACGGAACCACCTCGTCACCAAAAGACACTACAAAGAGAACGAAAAAGAAAACTTTTGACTGGAAGATGTCTGCAATACATGTATTCAACAACGATCTTGGATCTATAAAATATGAAGCATGCTTACAAATCATTAAGCAACAGACTATCAGCACTTGGGAATGGCAAGCACGTGGATAGGTGGCCAGCTGAGCATCGTGAGGGAAATGCCCATGAAAGTCTCAGTGAGATGGCACATTCTACACGCATCAGAACGGCCCCAAGTCGCCGGGATACCGGTGTGAGCGAACAAAGGAAGCGCCTGGCATCGTCACGTCTAGTTGGTGGGAGGGTAAAGGGATCCAGCTGCTGGAGGAAATGGTTCAGCAGTGTCTACTACAGTGCAATATCCGGTCTAGCACAGGGGTTCTCAACCATCCGAACGCTGTGACCCTTTAATACCGTTCCTCATGTTGTAGTGACTCCCCAATCATAACATTATTTTCACTGCTACATTGTAACTGTAATTTTGCTACTGTTATAAATCAGGCCACCCCGGTCAAACGGGTGTTTGACCCCCAAAGGGGCCGCAATCCATAGGCCGAGAACCACTGGTCTAGCAAGTCCTTCTCTTCAGTATGCACCCAACCAAGATCAATGAATGCACACAACCACTGAAAAGCATGGTGGAGAGAGTTCAGAGCAGCTTTACTCAGTCTCCAAAGTGAAAAACCATCCCAATGTACATCAGCAGTTAGAGGAATACATTGTGGCATGTGCATGCCATGGAATATTACTGAGTATTAAAAAAAAACCACAATTACATGCAAGGGCAATGTTTCTTAGCCATACTGTGTTGAAGAAGCCAGACACAAGAGAGTGCATGCCTTATGATACCACTGATTTGGAATTCCAGAACAAGCAAAATTAAATTCTGGTGAGAGACATCAGAAGAAGAGTTGCTGAGTTAAAATTGATTTAGTGGTAGTGAGCAGGTTGGGAGGTGGGGTACTCACTGAAGAGGGGCATGCAGTAGGCATCTAGGGTGCTGGAAATAGTCTGTATCTTGTTTGTGGTGAAGGTTTCCTAACTATGTTGCTGATAGGCGATGTTGAGTCTATTCCAACTCACGGTGACCCTATCTATATATAACAAAATGAAACGTGACCCAGTCCTGTGCTGTCCTTCACAATCTTTCTTATATCTGAGCCCAGCGTTGACCCATCTCATTGAGGATCCTCCTCTTTTTCACTCACCCTCAACTTCATCAAGTATAACGTTCTTCTTCTAGACTGGTACACCTGATTATATGTGCAAAGCCCATGAGATGAAGTCTTGCCATCCTTGCCCCTAAGAAACATTCTGGTTGCACTTCTTCAAAGACAGAGGTACTGTTTCCTTTAGCCAACAGATTGACTAAGTATGACGAAAAAATACAACCCTGATACACTTTTGATTTTAAACCATGCAGGAATAACCTTCTTTTGTTTGAAGGACTACCTCTTGAGTGAGGTACAGATTCTGCATAAGCACAATACAGGGAATGGTATTCCCATTCTTCTCAATGTTGTCCGTAATTTGTACTGAACTACACAGTCACATGCCTTTGCAAGCCAATCAAACACAAGTAAGCATCTTTTTCTGGTATTCTCTGCTTTGAGTCAAGTTCCTCTTACAGCAGCAATAATATCCCTTATTGTATGCGCTCTCTGAATCCAGCTTGAGTTTCTGGGAATCCCCAGGCTATGTACTGTTAAAATCATTTTGTTGCTGTTGTTGTTTTGAGTTTTTGTTGTTGTTTATTTTGTGAGCATCACTGCCCCCTGGTGGGATTAGGATGCCCCGCCTTGCTCCTGGAGAGCTGCTGCTGGTTTTGAACCACCAACCCTGTGGGCTGCAGTCCTGCACACAACCACTACGCCACCAGGGTTCAGCCCCTACAATCATTTTTAAAGTATTTTCAGCAAAAATTTACTTGTCTGGTATATTAATCCTATGCTTCAACAATTTCCACTTTCTGAGGGGGTCCCTTTTCTTGGGAATGGGCACAACTATGGGTCTCCAACAGTCAATTGGCCAAGTAGCTGTCTTCCAAATTCCTTGGCCAAAAACACCTCCATGACATTGGCTGGTTGAAACATTTCCATTGGTATTCCATTGACTCCTGGGTCATTGTCTTTTGCGAATGCCCTAAGTGTAGGGTGAATTTCCTTCTTCCTCATTTCTTGATCATATGCTGCCGCAGGAAATGGCTGAATGCCCGCTAATTTATTTTGGTCCAGTGACTATGTAGACTCCTTTTATCTTCTTTTGGTGGCTCTCGCAAAGCTGTCTTAACGTGTTGCCCATAGAATCCTTCAAGATTGCAAGTCAGAGCTTAAAGTTTTTCTTTAGTTTGTTCAGGTTGGCAAATACGGAGCATGTTCTTCCCTTTCGGCTTTCTCGCCCTAACCCTCTGCACACTTCCTTAGAGTCTCTCGTTGCACAGCAATACCAGGAGGGCCAGGGAGAGGTGGGGGAGGAAGGGGCAGCCGAGCACAGGGATCTCCATAGAACCCCCTCCCTGGGGGACAGACAACAGAAACGGGAGTGAAGGGCGACATCCGTCAGTATAAGACATGAAAAAATAATGACAATTTATAAATTATCAAAGGTTGGGGAGGGAGAAGAGGGTGAGAGAGGGGGGCAAAATGAGGAGTAGATACCAAGGGCTCAAACAGAGGGAAATGTTTTAAAAATGACGGTGGCAACAAATGTTCAAATGTGCTTGACACAAAGGATGGATGTATGGATGGGAATGAGCTGTATGAGCCCCCAATAAAATGATTAAAAAAAAAGTTATTTGAGGGCTGAGCCCCGGTGGCGTAGTGGTTGTGCGTGGGACTGCGGCGCACTGGGACCAGTGGGGCTGGGCCTCCTACTCCCACCACCGGAGAGCAGTGATGCCCCCCCCCCCAAAAAAAGATATTTGATGGCAGTATTTTACTTGTCTTGTGCATCCCTTTGAGGTTTTCTGTTGAGCTCCTTCCCACCATTATTTCTTCCCGTTGCTTTACCATTTTTCTATGGTCTAGGACAGGGGTTGGCAAACTCTGGGGAGGAAAGAGTCAATCCTGGCCCTCCTAACAACTTTAAAATCACTCAAGAGCCTTAAATATGGTTTTCCAAACGAATGAAATCACCGTGATCTGAAATAATAGCTTCCAAATGTTTTCAAAGCTACTTCAGAGCCGCACACTCACACTGAAAGAGCCACATATGGCTCGCAAGTGACAGTTTGTGGACCCCTGGTCTAGGACATGTTTCAGAGGCGCTTGTGATATAGACAATTTGGTTTTTTCCTAACTATATACACCTGTGAGAGTTCATCAAACTGAGTCATCAAACACACATATTGGCAATACTCCGCACCGTTCTTTACACCCACTGTAAAAGAGGCTGCAGGAAGCAGGTACGTGCATACGGCTCACGGGGGCAATATCTGATGTAATCCTGGTGGAAGCCTATTTTACAGCATCTTGCAAAATTGCAAAAATATTCGCTTTCTGATGCAGCGGTTTCATTGCCAAGAATGTACCCAACAACTCTCTTTCACACATGAAATAACAAGTATCCCAGGTTACAGAGCACAGGATGGTCTGCAATAGCAAAAGACTGGAAATGAGCTGAAGGTTCATCAACATTAAATACATTGCAATGCCATCAGCACATTAAGAGGAGGCCTGGGTGACACTATGGGTCAAGCACTGGACTGCGGATGCCAAAGGTCGGTGGTTCAAGTCCACCAGCCACTCTGGAGGAGAATGCTGAAGCAGTCAGCATCTGTAAAGAAGCCTCAGGAGGAGTTCTTCCCTGTCCTACACGGTTGCCAAGTGTTGGAATCATCTCTACCGAAGTGGGTTTGCATTTGAAGTACATTAGAATATTGCAAAATATTGTCTATTTTATAGGTTTGAAAATAGCTCCCAGGTAAATGGTTGAGAGGAAAAGTTTCAGACACTGCAAAGTGTGTGTAAGTGTGTTACTATTTATGTAAATGGGGAGAGTTGTTAAAAACCTATCTTCGTATAACTTACACAGTAAACCCCATGAGACTCTGTGTAAGGTAGAAACTTGTCAGAGAAAGAAAGCTCTGCCATTTCCCACTGAAAGAAGCAGTAGAAAATTCATGGGAGTGCGCCCACCACAGAGAGGACACCTGCAGGCCTGGCAACAAGGTGGGCCCACTGACGCCTAGCTCTCCCAAGTTCCACTGGGGGGGGAAGGACACTAATGACAGGCATAAGGTACACGTATTTGGGGACTGGGCTGATGGAGAAGGGTTGGGAAGGAACTTTTCTCTCTCAAATGTTTATTATGTCTTTTAAGTTTTGATCCATATGTACAGAGTCTCATGAAGAAGCCCTGGTGGCATAGTGGTGCAGCATTGGGCCGAGATCTGAAAGGTCGTAGTTCAAAACCAACAGGTGCTCTGCTGGAGAGAGATGGTGTGCCCTCCTCCCCTCAATGGTTATGGTCTCAGAAACTCATGGGGGCAGTCTCCCCTGTCCAACGGGGTGACTATGAGAGGGTGACTATGAGATTTGATGGCAGTGAGTGTGGACAGTCCCACCCATTTCCTGGATTCCATTTTAATCCATAGTGTCCTATAGGAGAGCATAGAACTGCTCCTTGAGGGGTTTTTTTTTGAGGGGGGGGGAGTGCACATTGCAGACTCATCATGACCCCCTACAGGAGGACAGAATTACCCTCATGGATTACTGAGACTAACTCTTCTCAAGGGTAGAAAGCCTCGTCTATCGTCTAAGGAGTAGCTGGTGGTTTCAAACTGCTGGCCTTGTGGCTCGCCGTCCAATGTGCAACCACCACGCCACCAGGCCTCCTCCCAGAGGGCTTGCACAACGGTACATCTTAAGAGGAAAGGACGGTACCATCAATCTCCCAGGAGGTGACTCATGAGGGTAAACCACCCACACTCCACCCACCAAACCACTGGGCCCCTAGGTGTGCAGTCATTACTTAAATAAGGGAAGGATCTTTCCCCAAAGAGGGAAGGGACAATGAAAGGGCAAAGAAAAATCCATAAGAGAGTTGCATTTCAAAACACATTGTCACTGATTTCATGATTTCACCTGTTTACAAGACACTGAAGACTGCTTGCAATGAAGCAGACGAGATTGAGGCTGGGCAGACAGCAGCACTGGCACACAGGGAGAGATACTGACTGTTGAAAGGATAAGACAGGCTGAGCTGACCTGGCCATGTACACACAGGCCTGGCTGTCACGGGTCTTAAGGAGGCAGCATCAGGGAGGTAGCGGTGGCCCGGCCCCCAAGCCAGAAGCCTGGCTCAAGACCTGACTTACAGATTCCTCTGGGTGGCTCAAGGGGCCCTGCCATCTGGAAACCTGGGTCAGCTCCTCAGCTGGCTGGAGGAGCAGGGGGGTTAGAGAGGTGCAGCATCCCCACTCTGCCTGTCACCCTGGAAAGCACAAACTAGTTGGTGCCTGCCTCTTGGCTTCCTCCACGGCACCTCTCTGGAGAGCAGCCAGAGCCAGTGACGTTCAGACACAGATGACAGTGCTTGCTGGGTTTCTGGCCAAGGTCAGACATTCTGCCACCGAATATCACAGAGGCAGGAAGGTTCCACAATTGGAAATCATAGGTGAAATGGGGGGCGGGAGTGGGGTGGGGGGTACACCTGCAGCATCCGGTATTGCTTTGGGCAGGTTGAAAGCACTGGTTTTGCTCAAGGAAGGCAGTGGCACACTCTTCCCTGCAAAATACCCAGCCCTTTCACAGGGTCTGTCTGGCAGCCCTGAGCGCTCCAGGGAAAGTCCCTTCCAAGGGTCTGTGTTGAGCAGGGAGAAATGAGAAACAGTCAGCGTCTCTCTCTGTCTCTGCAGGAAGGGAAAGCCCAATGAGAGCACCCTGGGAGTGACGGCAAACAAACTGCCCCTTCAAGTCAAAAGAAGCTGCTTCTGGGAGAAACATGGTGGCTGGAGCCAATTCAGGCAGAGCCAGGTGAGGCCAGCGGAGCCCACCTAAGGGCGGCGGGGGTCTTCTGAGCAAGAGATGGACACCTGCCCTCTGCCCACCTGCGCCGGCCTCTCTCTGCCAGGCTCTCTGTGAGGGGTGGAGGGCAACCTTGGGTGGACAGACAGGCAGAAAGACAAGAAGCTGGAGGACCAGCGGTAAGGGCAGGGCCCTGCTGAGCACCTACAGAGTGGTGGGCAGTGAGCGGGCACTGGGTCTGCAGGAACAGCCTGTGGGAGTGGGCCTGCTGCAGGTGAAGAGCCAGGCTCCATGAGGCAGAGTGACTTGTGCAGGGCACCAAGCCAGGGGGTGGCCTGGCCGGCCATGGCCTGGGTCATCTCCTTCCTGTCACCTGGTCTCCTGATGGCCAGTCCTTCCCTGGTCTGTAGCAGGAGCTCACGTCACCCTGCCATGGCAAGTGAATGCAGGGAATGGAAACAAAACTTCAAAAGAAACAAGGGGGGTGGGGAAAGAGACCTGGAAGTAAATGAAGCAGGGCATTCTGTGCTTTCTAGTTTGAAGCCCTGCTGAGACTCTTCTTCCCCCCTTCCCCTCTCCCCCAGAGATACACAGAGATACCCCATTTTAATGCGATGCCTATGCCAGAATCCACTAGGGATAGCATTAAGACTTGCCTGGGGATCTGGTTAAAATGTGGCTTCAGACTCAGTATATTTGGGGTGGAAAGGCAAGTGAGTAGCAGGGGTTGGATGAGGATGCATGAATGGGTCTGCAGGTGTGACATGAAGCAGCAGGGCAGGCTGTCCTTAGGGAGGAGACGGCAAGGGGGCTGCCGTGGGCTTCAGCCCTGGCTGGAACCTGCAGACCCCAGGCCCCTGTCCCAGGCAATGAACTACAGAATCGTGACCTAGAACTAATGCGTGCTGGCACTGTTTCCAGGGCTGGTGGAATTTCTAGATTCCCCTCACGCCCCCTCTTCCCCGGTTGGGTTCCCAGGGACCGGCTTACAAATCCCTTAGTATCTCCTGTCCTAGACCCTCTGGTCCCTTGGCTGGAGCCAACACTTCCCTTCCAGCTGTCAAGACTTCCAGGCTAAGTCTCAGGCCATCACGTAGGATCATAGTATAATCCCATCCTGCCTGGAGATCTCCACATCCACAACTGTAATAGCAACTGCCATGTTAAAAACTTGTATATGGGTTGTTGCTGAGAACACGCATGCAAAACATGCACCGATTTAAGTTTCCACAATTGCACAACTCAGTGACACTGATTACATACACCCTTCCGGTTAGACAACCGGCCTCATCCTCTTATTCCCAGCTGGCCTACTTCATCGACATCCACGCTCCCGTCCAGTCTTTCGAGTGGATGGTGCCGATCTGATTCCATATTGATCTTGAAAGAGCACACTCTCAAGACAGGCAGACATTCCTGAGCAGTGAAGCTAAACGCCTGCTCCAGTTAGCTGACCACGCGCTTCGGGGACTCTTTCTGGTTTAAGGTCTGAGGACTATCTCAGGGAATAGTTTCAGGGGCTCACCCACCTTCTATGGCTCTAGAAAACCCGGTGTCTGTGAAAATTCGACATTCTGGTCTATAGCTCCCTCCTGTTGATGAGGAGTGTCCTCTGGACTCTGTGATCAGAATGCTCAGTGACAGAAGCTGGGCCCCCTCCAGTGCTTCTGCTCTTGGTGGGGAAAGGGGACCCTTGTTCCTGGACGCAATTAGTCACCTGTTGCATATCCTCCTCCTAGGCCTGACTCTCCTTGTTCCTCTGTTGCTCCAGGCACGCAGAGACCAGGCATTGTACCTTGGGGTAGCCCCTTGCTTTTAAGACCTCAGGCACTGCACAGGGGGAGGGGTGCGGCGACAGAGGCCCCAAACTCGTTGGTAGGCCAATTAGTGAATCCAGGACCTTAACTTCCAAGCCGAGGAGCCAGGAGCCAAATCCCATGAGATTTTTGGATGTCCACAAGCAGCTCCCATTATTATTGTTGTAAATAGACCTAGCACACAACTGATGCCAATTCAACTTTTCACGGGTGTCCAACTTAATATAAGCAGTTGTAAGAATGGCTGTGCAGCCCTACCCTTAATCAATGCAGTTCTCCCTTGGCCATTAGTGCCCCCCTCCCTCGAATCCTTACTGCCCCGACAATCACTAGTAAACGGCAGGCACCAAACATTCGGCACTTACTGAGCCCTTCTTTTGGGGCCCAGTACTGCTCTTTGCACTTTACAATCCTACGAGGTTGACCTTAGCACAATATTCCAGGTGAGGCAAACACGACATGGAGAGCAAGCCCCCCACCCGAGGTTACCCAGCTTGTCAGCAGAAGAGTCGGAAGTTGAGTCCCGGCAGTCTGATGCCCCATGTCTGTGCTCCGCTTAGCCATTCATTCCTGGGGCCCCAAGTGGAAGACAGTGGGAAGGGCAGACTTCAAAATCAAGCAGCCCAGCCCACACGACCGTTTCCTGCTATGTATCCCTGGGCAACCTGTGAACCAGAGTCTCTGTTTTCTCCTCCACAAATGAGGCACAGCAAACACCCTGTCTGAGTCAGGGAGGGTCTCAGCTCTGTTCTCTCGCCGGGCTCTGCTGGATCTGTCCCCCCACACATGTGGTACACTCTACCGTGGCTTCCACCCAGGGGAACTTTGGTGTCTTCACAGACTGATCTAGTCTCTTCTCTCTCTTTATGACGACCAAGTGAGGGGCTATCAGGTGATGGCAGTGTCCAGTCGGCAGTGGTGGTGGGGTAGAGGGCAGGAACTGGCTGTGAGAGGCATGGCTTTAATCCCAGAGGAACCCTGCTTCCTCGGCTTCGGGTCTCCTGCCAGGGTTCACGGGTGGTTTTCTGGTTGCATCCACCCTGTGAGGATGGAGACTGGCTGTGACTCATGGCCAGCCTCAGTCCTTCAGGGGCAAGGAGCCCCAGAAGTGGCTCAGCTCACAGGCACGAGAGGTGTCCAGGGCCCTGTGACCGTGCCCGCCTCGCCTCGCTCTGGAACGATTCCATCAGTGGGCTGAGAGTCAGACTGGGTGCTGGGGGCCCAGGGTGGGGCTGCCCTCAAGCTCGCCGGCATGCCCGGCTGCTCCTCCTCCTGGGGGCCTCCTCGCTGGGCACATGGTGTGTGGCGCTGCCCAGACATCATCATGGCTGCTTTCTCCCAACAGGGCGGTTTCCTTAGCAGGGACGCCCCCCACGCTGCGAGGGAAAAGGGAAGCAGCGGGAATTCTCTACCAAGTATTCTGCGTGCACGACCCGTGTCAGGTCTTTTACACATTTAATCCTCCCGCACGCCAGGTGGACCGATCACCCCTGTGGCTCAGACCAGGACAAACTGGAGCGTGTGCACTGAGGGGCGGAGCCAGCGTGAAGCCGGGGCGGAGCCGATCTGTCGCTGCAGCCTGAGGCCCCCACCCTCCACCCCAGCCAGCTCCCGGCTCCCTCCTTCGTGTGGACCTCAGGCGTCCTCCCCACCCCACCCCGTTACGCTCACACTCCGTCTTCGTGAGTGTGGTGGTCTCCGAGGAAGCCCACCTCTCCCGCTCTCTCCTGAGACTGCTGCACCAACATCCTAGGCGCTGCCTTTGATTCCTGGATTAGCTTGTCTTAATTACTCCCAGGCTGTTTGTGGCTGTTCCGGTATAATATAGGTGGTCGGGCTGCAGCTCCTCTGACTTCAGCTCCGCCTCCTCCTTGCCCCCTCCCCGATGGCCTCCTCCTCTGCTGTCCTTGTTCTGCCTGGGTGCACATCACCGTGGGGCCTGCCTCACGTGCCCTGCCACCCGGGCAGCTAAGCCAGGCAGGCTCCATTCAGAAGAGGGAGCTGACATCCTGCTGAGTGAGTGCCAGGCACTGCTCTGGGGGCCATGAGGAGGCAGAAGGGCCTTGCCCTTCCAAAGACACCGGAGACGCTGGGTGGAAGGAAGGCCAAGAGAGGCCCAGAAAGCACTGGCAGAGACCGGGAGGGATGGGGTTGTAACAGAGTCCTAAAATATCGGAACTGGAGGGAGCCCTGGATTTCTATTTTGGCCCCTCCATTTTACAGACGGAGAACTAAAGACCAAGGAGGGGCAATTCCTTGAAAGTGCAGTAGGTTATGACCACAAGCACTCCTGCAGTACTTCATAGAAGCTGAGCTCTGGCCTGTGTGCGTTCCCGGCACTGACTCCTTTGACCCTCGCAACAACCCGAGGAAGCAGGTGCCCCGACTCTCTCCAGTGCGGACAGGAGGGCAAGGAGGCACAGAGGGTCTAAGGACCTGGTCCTACGGCCGGGAGAGGGCAGCGAGGGGCAGCAGGGCCCGACTCCGTGCCGCCTGGTACTATAAGGGGGGGGGGGGGGGGGG
>PVJH01017775.1:0-46928 GCA_004026705.1 Nesogale talazaci | reverse complement strand
GGGTAACACCACCAAGAGACGTTAACTTAGAAAAGAAGCTACATTCCAGACAAAGCGTGCACGTGCGTGCCCGCGTGCACGTAGCAGCACATGTATTATTTAGCCATTTCATGTGTATAATTCTGGGACATCAATTATCCTCACTAAGTTGTGCAACTATCACATCTATCTAAAACAAAGTGTTTTTAATATATTCATAACCTCTGCTAAAACACACACACAGAGACATAATTAAAGGTTGATGAGAGTCCCAGAGTTTGATCGTGGCTTTAGTGAGGACAGGAGTTTGGGTTTAGAAAGAAATGTTTCAGAGGACAGAAAGACTATCTATCTGTCTTATCTGAATAGAAAACAAGCACTTCGGGGCTGAGCCTCGGTGGCTGTAGTGGTTGTGCGGGCAACTGCGGCTCACTGGGATGGAGGTTCAATTCCAGCAGCGGCTCCACAGAAGCAAAGGCTGGGCCTCTTACTCCCACCACCAGAGGGCAGAGATGCCCAAAACAAAACAAAACAAAAACAAAAAGAAAACAAGCACCTCGACTCTTAAGCGGCCCCACCCTCACCTGCAGACTCCTGACTGCACCGGCATGGGCACCGTGAGGGTGACGGAACCAGGAGATGGCACATCTGGCATGAGGGTGGGGGAGTACTCTCGGCAGTCTTGGAGCCCGGGTAAGCGTATGGAGTGGACAATACAAGGGAGTGTCAGATCTGGAGGGGTGCGGCCTTTCAGGCTGAGGGTCAGCACAAGGAAAGGCCAGAACTGCACAGTGTCCATACGCACAGATCAGCGACTGCACTCAAGAGCGCTTGGCAGGCTGGACACGCCCCTGCAAGAGAAGGCGCATCAGAGGCACGCCCAGCTGCAGAATTCACGAGGCCCCACACAAAAGAAAGCACCGGCCACTGTTCAAAAGCCTGAAGCGTTGGAAGACTGACCGTGGAGAGCAATCAACCCAAGTGCTGGGAGACCCGCTGGCACTGCTGGCCGCTAACCACAAAGCAGGCTGTTCAAACTCGCATGCTGATTTGCAGGAGGAAGATGAGGCTGTGCAGGCCTGTAAAGACTTAGCTCAGAGCCTTGCACAAGTTACTCCGCAGTGGAATCAGCTCTTCAGCGGTGGGTTTGGGTTTAGATTTGGGGTCCTTCTAAGTGTCAGTTCTGTGTGACTCCATAGGTCGCATAAGGATGAAGCTTGCCCTTGCAGGGAAGTTGGAGATATTACTCTCTCCCCAACAGACTACAATTTCCAATTGAAGCCAGTATAGGTCTGTACTGGTTTGAGGGTAGGTCAAGAAGCATTGCTACAAAATCATAAGAATCTTCATTTTTCAACATCCTCTCCCTCTGGGATTGTACAGGTCTGAAGGCAGTGTTCCTAGTCTCTACCCTTCCCTGGAGAATGGCCAGCCTCTTCAATGCACACATCATCCAAATGGCCTCCTCCACTATTCAAACCCTGTGTCTTTTACGGAGCCAGGGAGCACAGGTGGAGTGGTGGTTACAAGTTGGGCTGCCATCTACCAGGTTGGCAGTTTGAAGCCACCAGCCACTCTGTGCAGCAAGGCAAGGCTTGCTACTCCCATGAAACACTCACAGTCTCCGAAACTCAGAAGGCTGTCCTGCCCTGTCCTCGAGGGCCACTGTGAGTTCACACTGACTCGTGTTGATGGCAGTCAGCTTGGTATCTGGTTCTGAGTGTGGGGAAACAATAAGACACATTCTTGTGATGAACAAAACCAAAGCGAGAAACAGCTCTCCTGGTTTCTTTCTCACCAAGCAGTTTCCATTTTCTGAAAACTTCTTTCTTCTAAGCCTCAATGATTATTCTTTAAAACGAAGCAACAAAGCCCACATAGATGAAGCACACCAGCCTGTAGCATCATAAATTGGGGGGGGGGGTAATAGATTGGGGACCCAAGATCCATCTGCAGGGGAAGTGACATCACCTTACAGAAAGGTGGTGGGGAGGAGACGAGCCAGTCAGGGTACAATGTGGGAATGATGAAATATGCATCTTTCCTCTAGTTCTAAAATGTTCCCTTCCTCCCACTATCATGATCTGAATTCTACCTTACAAATCCGGTTGGACGTACACTGTACAGATGGGCACTGGAAACATGGGAAATCCAGGATAGATGATCCCTTTAGGACCACTGGGGAGAGTGGTGACACTGGAAGGATGGAGGGAGGGTGGAGTAGAAAGGGGGAACCAATTATAAGGATCTACATATACCCTCCTCTCCTCCCTAGGGTATGGACAATGGGGAAGTGGGCTAGGGGAGACATTGGACCATGTTCAACAAGACAAAGTTATAATATTTTGTAAATTATCAAGGGTTTGTGAGGGAGGCAAAGTGGGGATGCAGTGGGAAAAGGAGAAGCCAATACCTGGGGCTTAAGTGGAAACAAAGTATATTCAGAATGACCAAAGGTACAAATGTGAATTGCATACAATGGATGGATGAATGGATGGTGCTGAGAATTGTATGAGCCCCCAATAAAATGATTTTTTAAAAAGATATCTATCAGAATTACTTGTTTGGAGTCCCCAAATACATCACCTTCTGTGCTGATCTCTCTGCCCTGCCTAGAATTGGTCCAACAGATGCCCCCAGAAACCTTTTTTAAGCTCCCTAACGAGATGCAGACAAGCACATGCCTGAGAAAACTTCTCTTCAGCCCTTCATTGAGTGAAGGATGTGTTTAGACATGTTTTGTTTGGAATAAGTCCATGTTTGCTCGAACTGAAACCCTAGAACAATAGCTTTTGACTTGCCTTTGGATGCTTTTGTGTTTTTGCTATTTTGCATTTTCTTCAACTATGCAATTGAAAATCTTCTTATGGGATATTGGCTGGGATGTTTGTTTGGCCGTGGTGTGCCGTTCAATAGGCAAATCGTGCAACTAAAAGTAACTCAGGTCAGAGACAGCTTTCCTCTAGACATTGCGACCCATTGCCAAAAAGCCCAAGCACACCGTCCAAGGTTCTTCAAGGTGGCACAGAAGAGAAGGCTCGTAGCTCACTGCTAATGCTGGGAAATGGTTGTGCCTGCCCACATAGAGCAGCACCCTTCGCAGGGGGCGAGTTTATCTCAGGTGGGTTGTCCCTCGACTGAAAAGAGCAGACGAGACCACACACATAAGACTTCCTTTGGACCAAAGGGAGGTCTGGAAGTGCTCCCCATCTCCATCTTTTACAGCTAAATCAGTCAACTGATTACACACACCCCCTAAGAAATCCTCTCACCACAAACCCAGGAGAGAAAAAAGACATCTCCGCTAGAGTCCCAGGTAATAGCTTCTCTCTGAGGATCACTGGAAGCCTCCTGAACAGTCCAGTTCTACAGAATTCCTCGGACCTGCAGCGTCCCTGTCATGCAGGAGGACCTGGGTCCCCCAGGCAGCTCTGTGGGAGAGAGTTCCCCCTGATGAAGAAGGGCGCCAAGTCTTCCTAAGCAGGGAGCCTTTCAAAAGCAGGTGCTATTTCTCAGGTTTCTTAGATGCTTCACTTTCTACCTGGGATGTGAGTACGTCTCCAGGGGCCACTGAGCACTGCACGCTAAAGCCATCTTGCCATGAGCCTTAACTGAGAAACGGGGCGTGTCGCCTTCTTTAACCATGGCCGGCGCACAAGAAGAATCTCACCAACATGGGCGAGTAGCCCTGAGTTCTATCTGATTGCCTAAAGCACAGGCGACCCTTGAGGCCGAAGAATCAATCCTGTCCCTCCTCACAACTTTAAAATCACTAGAGTCGTAAATGGGCTTTTCCAAACAAATGAAATCACCGTGATCTGAAAGAATAACCTTCAAATATTTTCGATGTGACTTCAGAGCCGCATGTTCACACTGAAAGAGCCACCAAAGGCTTGCAAGCCCCAGTTTGCCAGCCACTGCCCTAAAGCAAACATGGCCAATACTGAGGACTCCTGGCGGGCAAGCATGGGGTTAGAAAGCGCCTTGGTGGAAGGCTGATTTTTCCAAAGCAACTAGAAGTCTTCATGCGCCAGACCCCTGTGGCACCAGTTCACATTTGCCACAGAGCTTACCTATGTCCTCTGCCCCTACTAGTGTCCCGGGACAGGACTCTCATATTTCTCCTTTGCTTACTTGGCCGCCCCTCCCCTCACACGCTCGGCACACCAGGAGCCACCAATAACACTGGGTCAAGGTTTTACATCAAAATGACTGTCTGAAAAAATTGTGTGCAAAGTTCCAGCAGAAATTTGTTCTTTTTAATAAACATGGTCCTGTACTAGTTATAAAACCAAAAATGTTTCCTAAGTCCAACTGGATGTATGGTATGGTGGAGAGGCATGTCTGACCCCTGACTTCACAAAGGAGAAAGGAAAATCAAAGTCCAAATCAAGCCAAGACCAACTCCGTTAAGACAGGGGTCCAACATACCTCTGCCCTCCAGCCCTTTCCCAGTCCTGACACCAGCCATCCCTTCCTCTCCCTCTTTCTGCTGGATTCGAGAATCCATTGCAACTCGCTGCAATGGAGACAATACTCACAATTATGAGATTTACCAGGGCAGCTAATGGGTAGCATACAATTCAGGTTTAGAAATGAGTGTTTGGCCAGGACACAAGTGTTTGGTCTCTTCTCACCAACCAGGCCCCCAGGTTGGTACTTGGACTTCCAATCATGCAACCCCTTGTCCCATGTCTGCTTGGGCAATGTTACAAAGCTCTTTCAGGACTCTCCAGCCCTGTCTAAAAGAGACTCTCTTCCATCATATGTAGGCTTCATCCCAAAGGCACTCAGCTGTAGCTCTGTGGATCAGGAAGGCCACTGCTGTATCTTCTGCTATGACTTTGCTGCTGCTGCTGCTGCTGCTCTCCCACTCCTCTGCCACTCCTCTGCTCTCACGGATTTCTGTCCCTCTCACTCACTGCTGCCCAGTCAATCCTGGTGACCTCATAGAAGCACACAAACCCCCTCTGGCAAATAGGCGGTAACTCTGCACGAGGTACATTGACTGGAATTGAAATCAGTCCCTCAATGGAAGGAAGAATCCTACCAGTCAAACACCAATGCCGCGTGAAGATGCCTACTCGAGGACCTGGCACACAGTGTCTGATTTGTACTGTCAAACCAGCTCCAACTCATAGCAGCCCTAAGGACAATGACACAAAAGAGCACCATGAGCATCCTCCTAGTTGCTAGGTTGCAGCCACTGCATCAACCCATCTCATGAAGCGTGTCTCTCTTTTTTTCATTGACCCTCTACCAAGCATGAGGTCCTTCTTGAATGACTGCTCTCTTCTGATAGCACATCCAAAGTACATGAGACAAAGGCTGATTGTTCTAGCTTATAAGGAGTATTCCTTTGTTCTCCTGGCAGCCCTTGACACTGTCAATATTTCTGCCAACACAATTCACATTCATGGGTTCTTCTGTGTTCCGCCTTGATGACTGGACGACTTTCACAGGTATCTGGTGGAATCATATGTGGGTCAGGCACACCTGAGTCCTCAGAGTGACATCCTTGCTCTTCAATTGTTTAAAGAGGTCACATGCAGCAGATCTGCCCAGATGCATCATTGCATCATTGCAATACATCCATCATTTGATGTCTTGACTGTTGCTTCCCTGAGAATCCATTATGGATCCACGCACAATGGAATCTTTGACCACTTCAATCTTTTCTCCATCGCTCATGGTATTATCTGTTGTTCTAGTTGTGAAGATTTTTACTTTCTTTACATTGAGTTGCAATCCATCCTGAAGGCAGCAGTCTTTGATTGTCATCAGTAACAGTTTCAAGTCCTCCACACTTTCAGGAAGCAACATTGTGTCATCTGCACACACATCACAGGTTCTTCTAATCCTGGTATCTTCTTCTAATCCTGGTATCACACTCTCCATCTAGTCCTGTGTCGAGGATTACTTGCTTAGCATCTAGATTGAATTACTGTAGTAAAAGGATACAGTTCTGATGCATACTTGTTCTGACGTCGAACTGTGCAGAACATTTCCTGGTGCTCCTACAGAACTTCATGGATCTAGAAGAAGCAGTTCAAACAGAACAAGGGAATGCTCAGTGCTTTAAAATCAAGAAAGGTGGCACATAATAGGTTTCAATGATTATTATTGACCGAATTTTCTTGGGTGAAAAGAGAGAAGAACCCCCTTACAGGGGAGTCATGGGGAGGAGATGGGACAATCAAGGGGCAGTGAGGTAGCAATGAAGCATAAAACTTTCCTCTATTTCCTGAAGGTTTCCTTCCCCCGAACACCACGGTCCCAATTCTGCCCTGCAGCTCCAGCTGGACTGGAGGAGGTGCACTGGCAGAGATGGAAGCTGGAAACGCAGGGAACTCGGGGTGGATAAACCCCTCGGGGTCATTGGTGAGAGTGGAGTTGCCGGATGGGTGGAGGATAGGGTGGGGTGGAGAGAGGAAGCCAGCTATGGGGACCTGCAGACTGTTTCCTATCTGGAGGACGGATGTAGGGAGGAGTGGGCAGAGGGAGATGTCGGGCAGTGTAAGATATGACAAAACAAAAATGACTGCAGAGTAATGACGTCTGAAGGGAAGGAGAGAAAGGTAGGAGAGGGAAGGAAGGGGAGGCTCAAGGGCCCAAGTGGAAAGGCAGATGTTGGGAGAATGTTGATGAGAATGGGCAGGTGGGGGTGCTTGGCACAGCATATGTAACTATGTATTGAACTATGTATGATGAAAAGCAATGTATGAGCGCCCAATGAAATGATTTAAAAGAGAGAAAGAGAGAGAGAAGATACTTCTGGGCTACAAGGAATTGTAGATGCAGGTAGGTGGAACTATTACAGCTCTCCTGTTGAAGAAGCCAGACTCAGGACTCCCACAGGCAAAGCCAAGGACAGGCCATTTCTTGAGCTGTTCCTTTCTCTCTACCTTCTCTCCCAAACTTGTACTACTGGATGTTTTCATTGCTCCATTGCAGCATGCACCTGAGAAGCTTCCATGAGTACGGCTCCAGCCCCTTCTGGGACTCCAGATCCCTTACCCCCACACACCAGCAGGACAGGTAGACCTAGAGGTCCCCAGGTGTGTTTGGAGACTTTCTATGTCGGTAGTGCTCATCATCAAATGGCATTCTCCAGAGCAGCCTTCTTGTTGTTTTAAAGGATGGAATTTATGGCTTGCAAGTAATGGCTGCCAACCTCGCAAACTGAGTTTTAATATCACCACAGACGTGCTGGCTATTGGCCAAATCCCCCAGTCCCCTATGAAGAGTAAACCACCCTGGGCAGAAAAGTAGTAAAGCCCCTCAGTGTCATAAAAGCACAAAATGAGTTCCTGTTTTCTAGGAATAGTGGGATAGCAAGGAGATGTGTGGCATGTTCCTCGTCCCTGCTCTCCACGAGACCCTGGTTCCCCAGCTTCTCCACGAACTTGACTTTTGCACTAGCCCCCTACTGTCTCAGCTTCTGACCAAGACCTTAGCCTGGGCCCACCCAATCACAGGCAGTCTCTTCCACTGTCTCCTGAACGCTCGGGGGAAATCTCGATTTTGTTTCCAGATATTGGAGCATGGGTTAATGAAACAATACTTACTTATAAAAAAGTTTATATTGCCTGGACCTTTGGGATGAGTGAAAGTTCCTACTCTATAAACGGAGATCTTGAGAAAATGACATAATTGCTCTGAAACTGCTTACTCGTCTGTTAAAAGAGTTTTTAACTATGTGGAAATGTAGCTTCGTGATACCATCCCCCTTAATACCCGCTAGAAGTTTATGAGAGGGGTGGTATTACTCTCACAGGAACCCAAGAAATGACCATTGCCAGGCAGGAAGGAGGACCAGGCATTCCTATCCTGGTTTTTCAAATGCCAAAATGGGGACTTTTTCCCCCTGTGTCATGTTTCCATCTTTCACAGCGCTCTCACGCGATTAAAAAAAAGATCTTGCAGTTGTTGCTGTTGTGCACCATGGAGGTGACCCCCATGCACGGTTCTGGAAGCTCCAGATCAGAGCTTCCCTGGGGGGTTTCCCGAGCAGGCTTCCCTGTGCAGCCTGGACAGGAGCAGATCATCACACAGGCAAATACCTACAAGCCAGTCACGATCAGGTCTTCAATCATTTGCAAGGTCTTTATTGTGGTAAAATGTGGCATTTTAATATTTTCAGGTGGATGATTCAGTGACATTTGTTGTTTTCACTATATGTATTGAACATCTTTACTGCTATCGATTTTCAAAACTTTCCAGTATCCCTAACAGAAACTCAATACCCAGCCCCTGCTATCATCACTCGTCTATTTTTGCCTCCAGGCATTTGCCTCTTCTACATGTTTCTCATAAGTGTAATCAGAGACTCTTGGTCCTTTTTATCCGATTAATTTCACTCAGCACATGGATTTCATGGTCCACCTCTGTTATATCATGTGTCAGAACTTCATTTCTCCTTATGGTTCAATACTATACCATCAGCATTCTTGACTCTGAACTCTTAGGGGCACTTGGTCAAAAGGAGACACCTGATGCTTATTCAGTGCTGTCTGTCCCTGTGACTGAACATGTCCAGGACGACCTGGGCGTATTCAAAGTGAACTGACAAAAGGGAAAAGGAAAAGAAAGGGAGAAAGATCGAGAAATTAACTCAGAACTTCAGGAAGCCCTGGTGGCGGAGTGCATTAAGTGTGGGGCTGCTAACCATGAGATCGGCAGTTTCAAACCACCGGCCCTCCAAGAGGATGAGATGAGGCTTTCTGCTTTCAAAAAGATTTACAGTCTGAGAAGCCCAGGGGGGTGGTTCCACCCTGCCCTATGGGGTCAACGCTGAGTTGGAATTGAATTCATGACAGAGAGTTTGGTTTGACTTTTGGGGTTTGTGGAAATTGGAGAAATGGCCGTTCCCACCAACAAGTGCCTGCATGTCTGGCCATAGTTCATGCTCAGCGCTGTGAAGCAACTCCTCCAACACGTGCCTTTGAATGACTCACAGAATTTTCTTCTCCGTATTAAAAAAAAAAAAAAGACAAAAAGGAGACAAGGAAGACATTTGACAAGGAAGAAATAAAGAGCATCAAGAAAGCGGTCAGGAAAACATGAAGTTTCTGTAAGGATGAACAAATGGTTCCCTTTGGCTGACATGTAAGTGAACAAGGAGGGTGGGAAACTCATTTAGATATCAAATATACTTTGATTTATAGCAAAGAATATACATCCCTGGTTCAAATAAATAGATGCATGACAAATTAATCACCCAAAGTCACGATAAATGCCAAATGTACTGGTAACAAAATACACAAGGGTATAGGAGGAGACATGATGTGTCTCTAAAGAATTGAAAACTGCTTCATGGGCCAGGTAAAGCTTGAGATAGGATAGAAAGGCATACAAAAGCAGAAGAAAGAAGTGGAGCGGAAATGCCTTCAAGGAACTAGAACAATGTGAACAAAAGACTGAGTTGGAAGGAGATTCCTGGAGTTGAATCAAATGGATCTTATTGGGGACGTGTGGATAATCAGGTCAATGAAAGAGTGTAAGGAGGAATTTTAATATCAGAGTAAAAAATGTGTTCTTTATCCCATAAACTACAGCATCCACTAAGAGTGTGTTGACCTGGTAAAATCCCAGAAGTGACTTTTGGAATCTTAGTCAATGATGAGTCAGAAAGGAAGGAAAATGAAAGCACGGATCTGGTGCTGCAAGCCAGGAGATAAGGTCTTCTTTTTTTCCCCCCCAATGATTTTATTGGGGGCTCTCACATCTCTTACAACATTCAATACGTCATTATTTGTATCAAGCAAATTTGTACACATGTTGCCATCTTCATTTCCAAATATTTTCCACTTGAGCCCTCGGTACAAGCTCCTTCCTCCCCCTCCTTTTTTCCTAATAAATCATTTTATTGGGGAATCATACAACTCCCATCATGATCCACACATACATCAATTTCATGCAGGCCACATTTGGACACCTGTTGCCATCATCACTATCAAAACATCCTCCCTCCACTTAGGCCCCCAGTACCAGTTCCCCCTATTTCGCTTCCTTCCCTCCTCCCCCATGAACCATTAATATTTTACAAATTGTTATTACTTTTTCCATATCATACACTGTCCAATGTGCCCCTTCAGTCACTTCCCTGTTGTCCATATCCCAAAGAGGAGGATCTATGTGATCCTTGATATCGGTCTTAAAGCAGACCGGGAGCAACCAGAATGCAGAGAGCTGTTGTCGAGGCAGAATCAGCTTGTTTGGGACATTTCTTTGACAAGGAGTAAGGGAGACCAAACCAAAAATACATATATAATGTTTTTAGTCTAAATTATCTGGGATGTGGTAGAAAAACATGATAAAAAATAAAAACATTTTCTTTTTTTTTTTTTTAGCAAAGAGAATCCTTTTGAGCACTGTTATTGCTCTATCTTAGGCTGAACATTCTAAACAAGTGAAACCCATGACATTCATAGATGTATATACAAAAGAAATATGATGCCCAGAAAAATGGCTCACACAGTTATAGAAAGGGGCAAGTCCAAGTCTGGACAGGTTTCAAATCTCTTCATGAGACATGAGGCTGGAGACGGCTCCTGACTTGTATAATTTGGCTAATTGACCCAAGATCAGCAGGAAGATGACAGGCTGATGGCTATCTAGAGGCAGATCAGATGGCTGATGGCTCTCAGGATCGGCAGGCAACATGGTAGGCTGGGGACCTCAAGTCCCCAAAACTTGAGGTTGAGGATCCAGGGGCAGGATCCAGACCCAGCAAAAACCGAGGAAGCTTTTCCACAACATCCACTTGCATTGGAAGTAGGCTGGACCACCAAGCAAAGGTTCTCTCGATGGACCGCATCAGGGGAATGAGCTGATTAAGATTGCTGCATCCCACCCTAATCTTCTTCAACTATAACTCTTTACAGAATGGAAAACCCCATCGCCGTTCTCCCTTGGCTGGTAATTTTGAACTGGGGACCTTGCAGTTTTCAGCTCGACGTGTAAACACCACACCACAGGGCTCCTCTACAATGAAAACATTGGGGGAGGGGGATTTTAGATGCCACATTTTACCTCTAGAACACCAGTTCTCAACCTGTGGGTTGCGACACCTTTGGAGGTCGAACGACCCTTTCACGGGGGTCGGCTGATTCATAACAGGAGCAAAATTACAGTGATGAAGTGGAAATAAAAATAATTTTATGATGGGGAGGGTCACCACAACATGAGGAACTGTATTAAAGGGTCGCAGGTTGAGAACCGCTACTCCAGAAGAAATTTCCGTTCGGTCCATAGACTTGCTCTGACTCATGGTGACTCCATGCACAACACAGCAAAACACTGTAAGTCCTATTTAGATTGTGGTTCAGACAATGTTCCCTTGTGTTTCACAGGGTTCTTATTGGCTGGTTTTCAGAAGTAGATAGGCGGGTCTTCCTTTCTAGTCCACCTTCATCTGGAAGCGCCACTGATACTTGCCTAGCATCCTAGTCACATGCAAGCCTTCACTGACAGATGGGTAGTGCCCAAGCAGGGGTTGCATGGGCTGGGATCCTACGTAGGTCTCCCACATGGAAGGAGAGAATTCTCCTATTGAGGGAGAGTCAAGAGGTCAGGTGCAGGTACAGTAAATAACTAAAGCTATGCGTACAGTGGGATCCCTCAGAACAGAGAGGGCAGCTACAAGCTGAGAACCAGGAACCAGCTTGAATGGAAAAGTGAAACAAGAGCAGTTAGAGGCCTGGGAGAAAATCAGGGCAGTGCTGGTCTCACGAGGCACGGAACACTTTACCAGGGTGGGAGGAAAGCTGGGAAAGAGATGTGTTGGTCATTAGAAAGAAACCTTTTTAGGAGTACAAACAGAAGTCGTAGGCCATATGGTTAAGGAATTTAGAAGGGAATTTGTTTTTAGTTTTTTAAGGAAAGAGCAAGCAACGATATTTTTCTTTCCCTTCAAGGTCTAAACGTCCTGAGTGTGTTTGACCACAGAACAAAGGGATGCAGTGAGGACGTATCAACTAAAAATGGATTAAGAAATGAGAGGCCAGTGAAAAGTCTACCTGAACCATGACTCCATCTATTCTGAGACCAGAAGACTGCCAGCAGCCACCACCTGAGATGGCAGCATGCTGATCGATCCTGATTCCTGGAGAATGGAGGAGCGAGAGAGGAGGCCACATGGGCTTGTCCTGATGGAGCCAGACATCTGGGGCCAGAAAAGCCACAGAGAAACCCTTGCCAGCGCCGAGATGCTCCCACTGCCAATGGATACTGCTGATGGACCCTGAACGCTGGAAATGACCCCTTCCAGTGCCAGGATGCCTCTACTGCACGTGCTTTGTGAGTCGGAAGGAGACTTTATAGACTGGTATCTGACATCTGAGGTAACATCAGACTTAAGACTTTGGACTGGACTGGGTTGGGCTGTTTTCTCAATGTTCCATTCCCCTTGTATATAAACCTTTCCTTTATATCCTTATGCATGTTTATGAATTTGTTTCTCTAGTCTGCCCGTACTAACACACTCCCTGAGACTGTCACACTGAAATCGTCATGAAAACTTGAACTTAAACTCTGCTAATCTATGAAGTCATATTTTGTTGAAATTACAGATTGACTCAAAGAGTAAACTATATCACCAGGAATTGTGCTTCTTTAAAGCAATCCCTTCTATGAGACTGAATGATCAATGTTTACTCTGAAGAGCAGAGAAGAAATCAAGGTGGCAGGGAAACTAGATTACAGGAAATGGAACACTCAGAATGAAAATAATGAGAAAGTGGACAGGATCTGCAAAATATAACCAATGAACAAACTGTGTCGAAAATATCCCATGGAAACTTGATTTGCTTTGTAAACTTCCATTGCAAACACAATAAAACATTGTGAAGCAAACAAACAGTGGCAGCTCCCAAGAGCTCAAAAACCTTAAAGGAGATGTGACCATTATGTAAGTAATAATATTGATTGGCTATAATAGGCTGTGTTGCTAGAGAAACAAAACCGGTGACATTCATGTATGTATAAGAAGAACCCTTACATCAAGAAACGAATGCTACATGTTAAGTTACAGATTTGTACAGCTCAGTCTTCTGGATCTGAAGAGACCAATTTATCAGAGGACTGCAGCCTATGGCCATGTAGGCAGGGACTGCTTCCCATAGGAAATGCCCAAAAAGCTTTAAAAAAAAATGTTAGCCTTCTTTCCCCAGACGCGTTGATGTAGGTTACAGAGAAGCCCTCAAGTTCTGAGGGAAAGCGGCCCCCCCCACACACACACACACACCCATACACACACGCACCCACACACACACCTCCTTCACAAGTTTTTCTTGTCCTCTTTCAGCTCCTGACCAGGTGGAGTCACTCTAAATCAATGGTGTGAGTCGTCGCTATTATGGGGTCCTGACTGTTGGGCTTGCTACTCTGTCCCTGGTATTTGTTCACCATTAGAATGGATTTAATGCGCACAGGTGATCCTTGCAACTGACTGAAAACAGACAACACTATAATAAATAGTGCATTGAAATTGAAGAAAAAGAAGAAATAGCTTAATATCAAGAAAGCATCTAAGCCCAATCCAACTCAAGCCCATGGGTTAGATGCTAGCGGAAGCTCTCTCAGACTCATGTCGCTGCGGGCCCGTGACACAGACAGGTGAACCGGGATGCAGGGAGAGCCCAGGCATGCAGGTGCTGGTTTGTGGATCCAGGATTGGGCACAGTGAGCTCAGAGGTTGGCCCCAGGGTCAGCTTTGGAGAGAGACCCAGAGAAGGCAGAGAGAGAGAGAGAGAGCAAGTGAGCGAGTGAGGGAGAGAGAGAGAGAAAGAGAGAGACCAACGGAAAGGAGGGGCCCCTAGTGTCTCTCTTATTAAAAGGCCACACCTTCTAGGAAACATCATCAGGCTGTGACCTGATTGACAGGTTGAACTCCACACCTCACACGTGCAAATTGACATAAAATCGAATGGCCATGTTACCCTCCCCCGCCACCATCCCCCCAAAAAAGGCAAAACCCCCTCTACTTTCAAATTTAATTCCAATTTAGAGTCATCCTATAAGACAGGGGTAAAATGCCCCTGTGGGTTTCCAGGACAGTATAGAAAGACTCACGTCCCAAGGAGCAGTTGGTGGTTTTCAAAAGTTGACCTTGCAGTTAGCAGCTCAAGGAACTACCAGGGTTCTTCCCAGCAGTGTAAGCCCTATGTTAGTGTTAACAAAAATGCACTTTTGGAGTTCAATTTTCTTGATATTAAGAAAAACTTGGGATGAGGGGGGCAGGGCATCTCAAAAGATATCTCAGAGAAGAAAGCAGTGTGTTGAACCTTGGAAGTCTAGCAAGAATGTAACTGGAGAAAGATGCAGAGAATAAGTGGAGGAAAGGAAAAATTCCACCTACAAATATGGAAATAATGGCAAGGAGAGAGAAGTTGGCCTTGGACAAAAGAGACAATTCTCTTAGTTTTGTTTTTGTTTTTTGTGTTTTTTTTTGGGGGGGGGGCATCACTGCCCTCTGGTGGTGGGAGTAGGAGGCCCAGGCTTTGCTCCTGTGGAGCTGCTGCTGGAATTGAACCTCCATCCCAGTGAGCTGCAGTTCCGTGCACAACCACTATGCCACCGGGGCTCAGCCCCAATTCTCTTATTTTAAAATTTGCTCTTTCTTATTTATTCTTGAGAGAGGATAAACGTAGATACAGACGTGTACCATAGAGTAGAGGAAATATAAGAGATTTCTCAGTGTATGTACTTTGTAACGCAGGAAAGCAATGTTGTATTATTGAAGAATTCTATGGGTAAAATATTGAATGATATAAGCAGCATCAAAAGATGGAAGGAACACATAGAATCACTATACCAAGAAGAATCATTCAACATCCATCCATTTCAAGAAGTAGTACATGATCAAGAACCAGGTGTACTGAGGGAAGAAGTCCAAGTTGCACTAAAGATACTAGTGAAAAACAAGGTTCCAGGAGTCACCAGGCTACCGATTGAAGTGTTTCAACAAGCTGATGAAGAACTGAAAGCACTCAACTGTCTATGTGAAGAAGTTTAGGAAATAGTTAGCTGGTTCACCAACTGGAAGAGATATATATTTGTGTTCATTTCAAAAACAGGTGGCTTACTAGGGAAAGAAGTTATTGAATCGTATTAATAATATCACATGTGAATAAAATTTGGGGGGTAATAATTGAAAAATTATTACAGAAGTACATTCCCAGGGAATAGCCATACATGCAAGCTGGATTCATAAGAAGACATTGCATGAGAGCTGTCACTGGTGATTTCAATAGATCTTGGCTGAAAACAGAATATCAGAAAGATATTTGTTTCTGTTTTATTAACAAGGGCATTCAACTGACGTTAGCCTTGAGAAGAAGGAAGAGGTGGTCGCTTGACTAGAACAAGAGAATACTGTGCGATTTAAAATCAGGACAGGTGTTCAGCATGTGTCCTTTCACCATGCTTCTTGAGCAAATGATCCAAGAAGCGAGATTATATGAAGAGGAGAGTGTCTTCAGATTGGAGGAGACGTAGTCACACTACCTGCAAGAAGCAGATGACCCAACGTGCCTTGTGGAAAACAAGGAAGACTTGAAGCCTTTCCTGATGAAAATCAAAGACTGAAGCCATCAGCATGGATGACAACTCACTATCAAGAAAATAAAATCCTTCACAACTTGACCAATGGAAAACATCATGATACTGAGAGAAAAGGTGGAAATTGTCAAGGATTTCATATTGCGTGGCTCCACAGTCAGTGCTCATGAAAGTAGCAATCAAGAAATCAAATGAGATGCATTGCATTGGGCAGATCTTTTGCATAAGACCTATTTAAACTGTTAAAGAGCACAGATGTCCCTTGCTGGCCCACAGCATGGTGTTTTCAATAGCCTTACATTCTTTGAACAATGAGTAAGGAAGGCGGCAAAAAGGTGTCAAAGAAAGCTGAAAGTACCATGCACTGCCAGAAGAACAAACAAATCGGTCCTGGCAGAAGTACAGTTGGAATGTTCCTTTCCAGTCAGGATGAAGACTTTGTCTCTCAAACTTTGGGCCTCATCAGGAGAAACCAGGCCCTGGAAAAAGATACCAAGTCTGCTGGAGTAGAGGGTCAGTGAAGCAGAGGAAGCCCCCCCCCCCCCACTTGATGCATTGACACAGTGACTGTGAGAAAAGACTCAAACAGCAATCCTGATGCAGGAGCAACCAGGATCTCCTTTTGTTGGGCACAGGGTAGCTGGAAGGCAGAACCAATGTGATGGCACCTAACAGTCAAAATATTGTCTGGCTGTTGAAAATTATTCCCAGAGAACAAATACAGACATTTTCTTACCAAGAAAAACGGAGGGAGGTTTCCCAGAAAGACTCACAAAATAGGTATGACTTAGCATCTAATTGTAATAAGTCTAGCATAACTTTTATATCAAGATTAGCAAAGAAGAGTAGAAAGAAAAGACACAAGCTCACTTAAGAGACAAAGATGTAGAAGTCATCAATTACTAGGTCATCATGGCAGATTAAAGATAGCCACAAAGATTTTGCTACTTTTCCCCTTCTCCAGTAGAGTTCAATTTCTTTCCCCTTCAATCTAGGTTGGTTTGAGAAACTTGCTGCATCAATGGAAGGTAATGGAACAGCACTGCATGACATCTCAGGCTGGTGAGGTGAAGCTTGAAACGTCTGCTGTAATCTCTTGGGACGCTCTTTCTAGGACTCCTGAGGTACCATGTGAGAAGTTATACTTTCCAGAGTGGCCATCTGGAGAGGCAGCCCAAAGACACAGGTTGCCAATCCTTGGTGGCCCAGTTTTCTTAATCATCTCTCTACCCAGGTGAGAGACATGTAAATGAGATTATCATATGCTCACCAGGCCAGTTTCATACCGTCCCGTGACCTCCATGAGTCCCCATTGAGTAAGACAATCCCCTAGCTGAGCTCTGCCCAGATTTCTTATTCAATCAAGTGGATGCTGTTTGAAGCCACCACATTTTGAGAGTAGCTTGTTAGACAGCAACCAGGACACTAATGAACTCCAGCACTGTATAAGATCATTATAACCTAGTTGGCCATAAACATTAGAAAAATCAATTAGTGTAATTTACCTCAGTAACAAATTAAAGGAGAAACATCAGGCTAGCCTTCCAGTTATAACAAGGTTTGTATGTGTGTGGGGGGGGAGGGGGGGAAGTAGTTAAAATATCATATCCACATATTATTATGATAATCTTTAACCTGCCATAATTAACTAGTAATTTGAGATTTTTTTACATAAATAAGATTGTACCTTTCCTTGCTTTTTGTCTGTTTCTCTCATTGATGAGTAGTCTTTGTGGTGTAATAGTTATGTATACATGCATTCCTGGGGTGAGGTCCAGGTAGTATGGCATGGGGCCAGACTAAATCCAAAAATATAGATGGTAGCCAACTAAAAAGGAGGCAGGGGAAGACATGGGTCGCAGGGGAACAGGGCACTAACCCACCCACAGAGAGGGTATTCTTGATATCTCCACAGGGAAAGAGGGACCAGACTTCAACCCAGTGCACCAAGACATGAATGCAACACATAGCATGAAGCGGGGCACCAATAGAGAGGTCTGAAGGGCTGGACCCAATCCCAACTATGTGGACAGCCCCTCCACCCCACCCCCACTCTCCAAAGAAGAATTTACTTCAAGGACAGCATTGAAGCTACAGCTCAGAGAGAGGGGCACGTCTGAACAGAGAACAAGGGAGCAAATGAAGGGGGAGGCAGGGGGTAGTGGAGTCCATCTTGGCCCACCTGGTCCTGAGGGCAATATTCCCACTTAGAGCAGCCAAAGCACAGAGAGGACCATAGGGCCGACCAACATAGTGCAGGAACTGCACTCGATCTGACCCCACCACACTGAGGCAAAACACTAAGGACATGCAACAGAACAGCAAGGAGAGCAGAAGAACGAAGTCCCCAGGAAATACCAAAATAGATTTTGGGGTCCTAGCATGGCACCCTATCAGACTCGACCTGAAAACACTCCTGGAGGGCGAAAAACAGACCTTAAGCTATTTACAGCTTTTCTCTCTTCTTTTTTCTTTTTGTCATTGGTTTGTTACTGTTTTGTTTTCATTTGCTGCTTTGCTTTGCTCTGCCTTGTTTTCTGGGAATATTGCCATATACACTCATATAGAAGCCAAGTTTTTCAGCACATTTTTAATGCACTTTTTGTGGTAAAATTAGGTGCCTCAGCTGCTATTTGGGTCAGCTTATACTCAAGTATATACGGTATTATCTCTGCAGGTCTATGTAGATCAGATAGAGGGGATGATGAACAATCTGGAGGAGAAAATAATGGGACCCAAGTTTCCTTGTGGGGGAGGGGGATGGGAAGAAAGGGAAGCAGGGGAGAAAGCAAGTGGGTGTTAACAAACCCAGATACACAAAACAAGGGCACAAGTAACCTAAAATCAATGGCAAGGAGAGTGTGTGAGTCCTGCTTGGGCTTGATCAAGGACAATGTAACTTAGAGGAATTATGGAAACCCAAATGAAAGCTGAACATGATAGTGGGACAAGAGAAAAGTGAAAGGAAATAGAGCAAAGAATTAGGAGGCAAAGGGCATTTATAAAGGCCCAAATACAGGCATGTACATATGTAAATATATTTAAATATGAGGATGGGGAAATAGATGTATGTGCATATATTTATAGATTTAGTATTAAGGTAGCAGATGGACAGTGGGCCTCTACTCAAGTACTCCCTCAACACGAAAACATTTTGTTCTCTTAATCTGGCACTCCGTGGTGCTCACCTTCCTGATTTGATCACTGAAGTCAAAGCTGGTGCATAAGCAAATGCGGTGAAGAAAGCTGACGGTGTCCAGCTATCAAAAGATGGAGCGTCTGGGGACTTAAAGGCTTGAAGGTAAACAAGCAGCTGTCTAGCTCAGAACCAACAAAGCCCACATGGAAGAAGCACACCAGCCTGTGTGACCTCCAGGTGTCGAAAGGATCAGGTATCAGGGCATCAAAGAACAAAAAAAATTATATCATTTCATTTTGAAGGAGGAGGAGTGTGGAATACAGACCCAAAGCCCTTTTGTAGGCAACTCGACACCCCCTTACAGAAGGGTGGCAGGGAGGAGAAGAGCCAGTCAGGGTGCTGTGTAGCACCAATGAAACACATAACTTTCTTCTAGCTTTTTCATGCTTCCTTCCCCCCCACTATCATGCCCCTAATCTTACCTTATAAATCTGGCTACACTAGAGGATGTACACTGGTACAAATAAGAGCTGGAAATCCAGGGACTCCAGGTCAGATAAACCCCTCAGGACCAATAATGAGAGGAGCCATACCAGGAGGGTAAGGAAAAGGTGGGGGGAGGAAGGGGAAATGTATCACAAAGATCTCTATATAACTCCCTTTCTGGGAGATGAACAACAAAAAAATGGGTGAAGGGAGACATCAGTCGGTATAAGACATGAAAAAATAACACCAATTTATAAATTACCAAGGATTTGTGAGGGAGGGGAGGGGGAAAATGAGGAGCTAATACCAAGGGCTCAAGTAGAAAGAAAATGTTTTGAGAATCATGACTGCAAAAAATGTACAAATGTGCTTGACACAATGGATATTGTATAGATTATGATGAGAGTTGTCTGAGTCCCCAATAAAATGATTTATATAAAAAAAGAAAAGGAAAAATGGATAGACAACAAATGGTATGTATGACTATTATCCAGCTACAAAGAGAACTGAAATGCATGTGACAGCAATGGAGAAACCTTGAAAGCATTATGCTAAGTAAAGTAAGCCTGACATAAGGACCCAGATTGCATGACTCTATTTATAAGAAATATCTAGAAGAAACATGCAGTGACAAAAGTAGACTATTGCTTTCCACTTGTTTTAGAGAAATGAATGTGGAGTTGTTCTTTAATAGGTACAGAGTTTCTGCTAAGGAAGATGAAAAAATTTTGGAAACAAATAGTGATGATGGCCACACCGGGGCGGTATAACTAATGTCACTGTATTATACACTTGAAAATTGTTGCAAAGGCAAATTTTCTATTTCATTACCTGAATGAGGTAGCATAAAAAGAAAGAAAACTTAAAATCTGTGATATAAGATTATTAGCATTGATAGATATCAGTAAGATGCTAGATTTGAAATCAGTTATACAAAACTCAATTGCATTTTCTCACATCGGCAAACGCTGAACAATTTAATTTAAAATAGAAAATTTAGAAAAGCATCAAAATTGGATAATTAACATAGCTATCGATTGCCTCAATTTCCATTTCAGTCAAAATACCAAAAAAAGTTTGGTGGATCTCGACAAGTTGATGGTAAAACTTTCACAGAAATGTAGACCGACGAGAGGCATCTAATAGCCAGCAGCTTAACAAAGAAATGAGGAGTGTCGGGGACAGAGATCCTAAGATACCAATGTTTATTTTAAGCTCGAGTCATTGAAACATCACAGTGTTGGCATGTACCAGGCAGGGTTCTCTTAGAGAAATAAGGCAGTTCCCACAGTTAATCCTGGTGACACAACATAGCAATTATAGGAGTCTTCGAAGATGCTGGGGCCCACCTCACAAACTTGTTCCTTATGGTTATGGTGAAGAATATGTCCTCAGGACACACCCCCTTTTGGGGTCTATGGGAGTATCCTGATAGATCCATTCCACCATACCAATTTCCCTCAGCTTTTGGATGCCTTCTTCTACAGTGTACCAAGGTAGGTCAGGCACCTCAAGTTGGTCTAATCTAGGCCATGTGGCAGCCCATGCCTCAGTGAACCAGCCAAATAAGGAATTGGTTCCTCTCTTAGCCTCTCTCGCTGAGACATTGAAAGAAGAGTTTGTGCTTAGGGGCCCCATATCCAGAAACTCAGACTGATCTAACATTACATTTCTTGCACCAGTATCTCACACCCTCAGTAACCATTCCCAGGGATACTCCCCAGGCTTTTGCTTGTACGTATTTGAAAGCTCGAGCAGTTCTTTGTGAGTATAGCGTACTTCTTCTTGACTAATCACCTCGGCCTCACCCTTAGGAGCTTTCCTTGCCTTAATTTTAGTTACAGGTCTAGCAGAAACTATCAATGGTGAGGGTGTCTCCTGGGTGTTCTCAGCACTGTCTTGTAAGGCATCTCTCTCAGGCAATGGTAGAGATGCAGCCCCACCTGGCGTTTCACCTAGAGTGGGTTGGTTAATCTGCTCAGGCGTGGGTTGTTTTGTTGATAGTGGATTACTATCTTCAGCTGGGAAGGGTGGAACTATTGACTGGGCTGGTTCAATTTTTTTCTAGAAGCAGCACAATATCCTCTTCTGGATCATCAGCCCATATACCCCCATCCCATGTTTCAGGGTCCCAATTTTTTCCTATCAATGCCCTCACTTTGGCTTCATACACTGCTCTTGATCTGCCATTCAGCTGACATTGTAATTCAGCCACTCACATGATGACACTTTGGACCTGGTTCTCAGCAATGTCAGCTCTTTTACTACAGACAAGAAGACTCTCCTTTGTAGCGCAGGCTGAAACCTTCAAGTCTGTGAGTTGGCACTTGAGACGTGCTTCTGAGGCCCTGAGGCAATCCCTCTCCTTAATCACATAGCACATTGTAAGGAGGACCAGCCAACCAGCTTCCCTATACTTGGCATCTTGACAAAATTGCTGGAAAATATCAAACATACGCTCTCCCAGAGCATCTCCTGTAACCAGCACCCCATCCATCGGTGCTCCTACTTTAGTTATTAGCTTTTCTATTTCACACCAAGGACTAGTAGGAGTGGCAAAATTATCCATGGCTTTAGATTTAGTATTAGCATCACCAGTGCTCTTAAGACTAGTCAGATTGGAGAACCAATCAAAGAAACCCATATTTATGATTTTATTTCTCTAGAAGCACTCCTGGTATCACTTGTGTCAGGCAGGTTCTCTTAGAGAAATAAAAACAGGACACTAGTAATTCTCTTTATATATTTATATACATAGAAGGACATATATAAGATAAAAAAAACAAACAGTTAACTAATCTATAAAGCAGTACAAATGGCTTGGTGCAACTCACTTGCATGAGACAGCTAGTAGACTGGCAGTCCCTGGAGTCTTGAGGGCTGTCGAGTAGTCCTCTGTAGAGCAATTCAGGCTATCCGGCTACCAGCAGCAAACAGCAAAGCAGGTCACCAACAGTCAGCCAGATGACAGAGTCAGACAGTCCCCAGCTCAAGAGATATATTTCAGGAGCGCAGTGAAGCAGGACTTGAAGGAACCTCCACTCACAGCTACACATTCCATGATTAGGTGTCCCACAAGTAGTGTTGCTTGGAGGTTGAGGCACAGGACGAACAAGGCAGCTGTCTGGTCTGAAGAGCCGAAAGCAAGAGAGCAAGGGCTGAGCTTGCCAAGCCTTTTCTATTTCCGCCCTTCAATTGATCGCAGGTGTTCACTGGCCATGTCGCCACAACAGACCTACCTATCGTCTTTGGCCATGTTGGCACCACAAGCTTACCTATAACACGGCACTAGAGAAATTGGCATGTGCACCCAAGAGTGACCATACTGTGGGTCAAGGGAAAAGAATGACAGACTCAGTAAAGTAATGGGACAATGATTTGTTCACATGGGAATAAAATTAGATCCTGAACTCTCACCATTAAAAAAATCAGTATCAGATGGACTAAACAAAAAAGACTGTGGCGGTCATGTGCTTATGTTAATTTCATGATTGAGATGTAGGGATGGTGTCTAGCCTGTTAATCTGGAGATAGCCATTGAGTAGCAAATGAGGTCTCTGTGTGGGCATGGCTTTCTCCTGATACGTCTGAGAAATCTTGCGATATTTCCCTCATGAAGATGAGAAGTTATCTCCCCAGGTGTTGGGAGTTAGTCTCAGAGATGATTAATCACGGACAAGAGATGCCAGTGTCTGAGGAGCTGGAGAAGCCGCACAGCTTGGCCCTGATTGAGCCAGACCTGTGAAAGTGACATGGAGACCCCTGCCAGCACTGAGTTGCTTCTGCCACCACTGGATGCTATTGATGAACCCTGAGCCCTGGAATTGAGGAACCATGGGGAGACCCCTGCCAGCGCTGGGATTCTGCACCCACTGACCTGTGACTTCATGAGTCAGAAGGAGGCATTATAGGCTGGTATCAGACATATGGGCTAATATCAGACTTATGACTTTGAACTGGACTTGATTGGGATGCTTTCTCAGTGTTCCATTCCTTTTGTATATAAACCCTTTCCTTATATCCATGTGTATGTCTATGAAATTTGTTCCTCTAGTCTACCCAGACTAATACAAAGGCCATACATTTTTTTCATCATTTTATTGGGGGTTTGTACAACTCTTATTACAATCCATACATATATTGTATGTCAAGCACATTTGTACATTTGTTGCCCTCATCATTCTCAAAACATTTGCTTTCTATTTGAGCCCTTGGAATCAGTTCCTCATTTCCCCCTACTCCCCAGTCCTCTCTCCCTCATGAACCCTTAATAATATATAAACTATTATTTCATCATATCTTACACTATCTGACCTCTCCCTTCATCCATTTTTCTGTTGTCAGCCCCCCAGGGAGGAGGTTGTATGTAGATTCTTGTAATTGACTCCCCCTTTCTACCCCACCTTCCCTCCACCCTCCCGGTATCACCATTCTCACCACTGGTCCTGAAGGGATCATCTGTCCTGGTTTCCTATCTATAACAGTGTACATCCCCTGGTCGAGGCAGATTTTTAAGGTAGAAATAATTGGAATCCTGAGAAGAGGGAAGGGTCAGCGGGAAAAGCATTTAAGAACTAGAGGAGAGTTGTAAGTTTCATCGGTGCTACACTGTACCCTGACAGGCTCAGCTTCTCCCTGTCACCCTTGTGCAAGGGTGTAACCACTTGTCTACAGATGCCTACTCTTCCTTCACAATGAAATGATTTTTGTTGTTCTTTGATGTCTGATACCTGGTCCCTTCCATACCTCGTGGTCACACAGGCTGGTGTGCTTCTTACATGTGGACATTGCTGCCTCTGAGCCAGATGGCCACTTGTTTACATTCAAGCTTTTAGGACCCCAGATGCTGTATCTTTTGATAGCTGGGCACCATCAGCTTTCTTCACCACATTTGCTTATCTACACAGTTGTCTTCAGCTGAAAACCATACAACTTTTAAATGCCAACCCAGGAGATTATCTTCATGCATTTGGTGTATTCCAACCCAACCACAACAACACAAACTATAAGGAAAGATGAAAGATTTTAACTGTTACAATTAGTAACTTCTATCCATCAAAATGTGCCATAAGGACCATGGAAAAAGCAACTCAAATGTGAGAGTTATATGCGGTTAAGCTCCTAGAGTTCCAGTCCAGGCATGCATGGGTTTGTTTCAAATGAACAAATTTAAATAGATCACTGCTATTAGCGGATGACTGCAGACAAGTTCTCTCAGTCAGACACTCGTCTTAGTCTCTTTTGGGTTCCTTCTAAAAAACTCCAATCAAAACAGTGACTTCTGAGGGGCTCAAGTGGGCCAGGTAAAAATGGAAAGAGATCGGCTTATAAGGTTATGAAAACTGTTTGTTTGTTTATTTGTTTGTTTGTGGAAGAGGTGGGAATGGGGTGGATTTCAAAAGGGTAATCTTTTTTGGGGGGTTGGTGTTTTTATATAGTTCTATTGGTATATACCTCACACATCATATAATGCAATCTTTCAACCACAGTAAGGTTTGTACTATCATTACCACAATCCATTTCAGAACATTTTTTTCTCCTATACATCACTGTTAGCTTCTGATTTCTCCCATCCTCCCCTGTCAAATTACTGTCTCTACAGATCTCCTGATCCTGGATTTCATATTCAGAAAATCATACAAAATACAAACAAGCAAGAAAAAATGACAAGACAAAATAGAAAAACCTTAATCAAAGAGAAAGCAGAAAATATTAAAAACCAAAACAACTTTAAAATGGGCCAAAACAATCTCCTCATGGAGGGGCCACAGAGAAGGGATGAGTCACCAGGGTGCAGTAAAGCATCGATGAAACATATTATATTCCTCTGGTCCCTTGAACCTGTGGTACCATGACCCCAATGCTGCTTCTCAATTCAGACTAGACCGGAACACGTACACAGGTATGGAAGAACTGAGAGCTCATGACGCACAGAATCTGGGTACAGGAGTGGGAATAGTGATACTAGAAGAGTAGGAGGAGGGCTGAGCCCCGGTGGCGTAGTGGTTGTGCGCGGGACTGCGGCCCACTGGGACGGAGGTTCAATTCCAGCAGTGGGACTGGGCCTCTTACTCCCACCACCGGAGAGCAGGATGCCCCACAAAAAAAAAAAAGAAGAAGAAGAAAAGAGTAGGAGGAAGAGAGGGAGAGAGGAAGGGAGACAGGGGGAACTGGTCACAATGATCAACACATAACCACACACCCCTCTCTAGGGGGAAGAACAACAGAAAACATGGGGAAAGGGAGACAGCAGTCGATGTTAGAGATGAAAATAATAGCAATGTGCAATCTAGCGGGGGATTATGAGGATGGGGTGGGGAGGGGGGAAAAGAACTGATATCAAGGGTTCAATGGAAAGTAAATGTCTAGAAAAGAATGAAGGCAGCATATGTACAAATTCGTTTGATGCAAGTGATGTGTGGATCGTGACAAGAGTTTTAAGAGTCCAAAAGCACTTATTAATAAAATTTAATAAAATTTAAAATGAAGGGGAATCAAATGATAAAATGGGTACATTTTAACTCAAGTACATCTACCATAACGCACTCTATCAGATAGAGAAGTCATTCATATCCCTGTACAGAGGGGACTCATCAGAGACTCATTTCATGTGTGGATCCTGAAAAGGGATATTGGACTTCCACTGTCACCCATAGCCTTGTGAAAGCCAGGTATCACGATTTAAGCTCTGATACCACAACCCGCTTTGGATTCGGGCGGTTCTGTTTATAACCCTTGCATCATATGGGTTGGTATGCTTCTCCATGTGCACTTAGCTGGCCCTTCGCTTAGCTGGCTGCTTGTTTAGAGGCAAGCCTTTAAGACCCCAGACACTGTACTTCCTGCCCACGAAGGAACATCTGGTTTCTTTAGCACAATTTGCTACATCAGCAAATAGGTGATCTTGGTCGATTTTCTTGAAGGGCACAGAACCCTCACAGGGGCTTGTATCAGAAAGGTAGTTGATGAAGATGGAAACTTGCACTGGTGAAAAATATCAGGGAACTTAAACAAGATCCCCCCTGTGTTACATTACAAAAAACCTGGGTACATTAGAGAAACAAATCCACAGAAACTCATATGTATAAGAGAGAGTTTTTGATAAAGGGTAAGTGCACATCCAGAAAACTTCCCAAGCCAGCGCTGCCCAAGCCCACAAGTCCAACAGTAGCCCCTATGTCTGACGCCAATCCACAAAGTCCTCCTCCATCTCACGGAGCACACACGATCACGCCGACTGCAGTGAGCGGGTCAGCATCTCAGCACTGGCGAAGGCTTTCACACGGCTGCTCCAGCACCCAGGGTTTTGTGTAAAGCCTTGTGTAGGGCCTTGTGTAAAGTGACCAGATTTTAACATTGGTGGGATACCATTGGCCAGGGGGGAGGGGTGTGTGTAGAGGGAGAATATTCTCTTCCCATTCTCCTGATGTTCCCTGGCGTATAGTGCATTCTTTCCAAAAATCAGGACTTTTTAAAAAAAACCCATGGGACATGGAAAAATTTGTTTGGAATCGGGACTGTCCCGCCAAAAGTGGGACATGTGGCTACTTTAGCCTTGTGGCTTCTCCTCAGGGATGTCTTGTAGGAAGTGAGCCTTGCCAGCTGAGGCAGAGAACTGGCTAAGGCAGCTGCACCCTGATTCCACCATCTGAAAGCAAGAGACTCATCGAAAGGCGAGGCTCCCCGAGCCATTTATCTCTCCACCCTCCAATTAACCCCACATGCGTTTATTGACCAGGTTGACAAAAATAACCTTAAACTATCTCTCTCACACACACACAGACACCAACACATACAGACACACACACAGACACACACCATCCCCCATCACAACACCGCACCTACAGTCCTATGAGAATTTCATTTGGAAACCTGACCCCATTCATCCTACAGCCCCTGACCGTGCCCCTAAAAGTCCCATTTTATTGTTCCCCAGACTCAAAGACCATTCAAGAGCACTATGACTCGTGTCCCTCCAGGATGCTAACGCTGCCGCTGTCATGGGAGTCAAAGAGTGACCCGACATGCCACAGAACAATCCCGGCCGTGAAAGCCCCCAACCACCCTCATGCCATCCCTTGGCGGAGCCCCATTGCTGTAGCCACTGTGCCAGGGCCTTCCTCTGCGTCGCTGCCCTTCTGCTTGACCGAACGTGATACCCTGGGACATGTTTCAGTAGAGAATCCGTCACTTTTTTATTCTCTCTAATGTGGTTCAAAATTCTCACTGGGAGTTACCCAGGCTGTCTGTCCCTTGGAGGGGAGAGGCCAGAACACTCCCCTCTCAGGTCCCAGAGAGCTGCATTTCCAAAGACATGTGTGGGGTTACACCTCGGTCGCCTCTCAGGATTACAAACAGGCTTCTCCTTTTATCTTTGATAAATAGGCTTTCCCCTTGAGCTCGACTCTCTGGCTCTGACGGATTAAGGGTCATGTATGTGTCGGCTGGGGGGAGCGGACCCCGGATGGGGTGGGTAAAGACTGGGGGGGAAGTGAGAGGAGGGTATGGGAGGGGCTGGAGGGGGTTAGGGCTTAAGACCCAGGCACACCACGGGAAAGTATTAGGCAAGCTCATCAGCACAGCCTTAACAAAATGAGGATGAACGCTGAGTGCACCAATTAATGCCGCTTACGTGTACACCCAGGGCCCGATGAAACAAACCAGGATGATTCTGGCCCATGGCCAAGGGAGAGAAGCCCCAGTGGGGCCTGATTTCACCGTGCCCTGGAGGACGGGCCTGGCAAATGGGCCCTTTGGAAGGAAGAAGAAAGGGTTATGTCAGGTCCTGCCAACTTCTGATCCTTGCGAGGTTCGAGCCTCAATTAAGAATGCCTCCATCCTGTTCTGCCTGTCTGTCAGGGGTGGAAGATCTCAGCCTCACCCAATGTCAGCATTGCTTGCTCTCCATTTTCCCTCCAGTCAAACTTGGCCCTGGCTCCCAGCGGGGCCAAGAGCCAGGCGGCGTCCCTCCCAGGCCCCGCATCCTTCACCCCAGCTCGGGCAGATGATTCATGAAGCACCTGGGGCAAGACCCAACGGCTGCCCCTGGTAGAAGATTCCAAGAGCAGGGCAGACATCGAAGGCCAGAGGGAGGGTCTCTGTGGGCCCAGGTCTGACTGGCTTCAGAGCTCCAGCTATCAGGACTTTTAGTTTTTTATGACATTAAAAATGAAAAAGATTTTAATCGGCCAGAATGAGTGCGGCAGGCTGGCTGGCGCAATAATTCGGCGTGTTTGACTGTTGCTCTCCCCAAGCCAAGTTAAGATTCTTCCATAGGACTCTCAAAGTAACATGCCTGCTTGGGCTGCAGCAAAGAATCCGGGAAGGCCAGCAGCAGGCAGCGCCGCACCAGCCGCATTTTAAGGGGCCTTTGTCTTCATGAAATGGGCACACATGACTTATCAGAGACTGACCAGCTGGGCAAATACACAGCCCAGAAGTAAAGATACAGAGAAAAGCCAAAGTATTTGCCGAATTAAAAAAATCCATAAATTCTCCATCCACCTCCTTCCCCTGGCAAGAGGGTCCTCGGTGGTGGGTTTGAGTGAGGCTGCTCTTGAGAAGACCCTCACTCGTGTCCAGTCCTGAGGCTGAATGGCTCGACCGTGAAGTGGTTGCTTCTACCCAGCATCGACCTTCTCTGGAAAGCAAACCCAGCGTTCTGGCAGAAGAAAGTCTGAAATTGCTTCATTGAGAATATTCCGTGTCTAAAGTGCTTGTGACTGCATAGACGGCATTCGATCCCAGCCATGGCAGAGGAGCTCTGGGGTACAGGGGGCGAAGTACTTGGAGCTGCGAACCGGCAGGTCAATGGTTCAAAGCCTCCAGCTGTCTATTCCTGTGACGACTTGGAAACCTGAAGGGTCAGTCCTACTGTGTGCTACAGGGCAGCTCCGAGTCAGAATCAGCCTGCTAGCCTTGGGGGAAGGTCTCCTTTTGCTTCACTCTTGGTTTTCCAAGTTAGTATGCATGCCCTGGTCTGCATCCTGGATATTTTCACATGTAATTAGCACCGCGATCGCTACGGCATCCTTGCCCTGGGCATAGACCCCACCCACAGAGGCTGATGGAAGAGCAGTGCCTCCCCGGGGGGCGACACCCAGTGACATCCTTTCCCAAGCAGCCTTTCAAAGGTCACTTCTCAGGAAAGGTCATCGAGAGCTGAAGCATCCAAAGGTGACTCTTCCTGTGGACAGCCTGCTGGTACGGGGTTCTTGGACGTGGTCATGCAGCGGTGACTCCTCAAGGTCAAACCCGGGGTCCAGGTTTTAAGCACAGAAATGGCATCCCTCCTTTTGTCTTTTGACAGAGGAAAACTCAAAACCTCACGGCCAGAAACATGGGGAATTTAGGCTAGATGTTCCCTCAGGACGAGGGATGGGAGTGGTGATCCTGGGAGGGTGGAGGGATGGTGGAGTAGAAAGGGGGAACCAATTTCAGGGATCTACATAGAACCTCCTCTCTGGGACACGGCCAACGGGGAAGTGGGTGAAGGGACACATTGGACAGTGTACAATATGAAAAAAAACAATAACAATTTGTAAATTATTAAGGGTTCATGGGGGAGGGGGGCAGGAAATATGAGGAGCTGGTACTGGGAGCCTAAGTGGAGGGAGGATGTTTTCAGGGTGATGATGGCAACATCAAGGGTGCAAAAGTGGCCTGCATACAATTGATGTATGTATGGATCGTGAGGGGAAGTGTATGAGCCCCCAATAAAATGATTCATTTAAAAAAAAACAAACCTCACTGCCATCGACCCGCGGCTGACTCATAGGAGAGGGTATGCGTTTCTGAGACATCAAGAACTCTTTAGAGAAGTAGAGAGCCTCATCTTTCTCCCGAGAAGCCGGCTGGTGGTTTCGACCTGTTGACCTTGCAAGTAGCATAAGCACTAGTTCTAAAAGTGGTTGGGTGGGTGCTGGATCACCGGCCGGCCTGCCCAGAGCTGAGGGAGGGAGGGCCTCTGTGGGACCAGGTCTGACTGGCTTCAGAGCTCGAACTATCGGCCTTTTAGTTTTTTATGACATTGGAAACAAAAAAGGTTTTAATCAACCAGAATGAGTGCAGCAGACTGGATGGCGCAATAACTCGGCGTATTTGCTTATAGTTCTCCCCTACTGACATTAGAAAGGAAAGGAGCACAGGGCATGCGCCTCATCTCCGGTCCCAAGATTAGCAGGCTGCAGGAGCTACCGCCCCGACCCATGGTCTGACAGCCCCGCCGGGCGACAACTGAGGACAACGAGAGGCCGGCAGGGCTGGGTGGCTTCTGCTGGCCTCCGCTCCACCTCGCGGCCTCACCCGGACCCGAGGACCAGCCAGTGCAGAAATGCCTCCCTTCCGATGTGGATGGGGCTGCCCACACGCGGCGAGGGGCACTGCGGGCATACACAAACCCAGTTCCATGAGACCTGCAGTCACCACCCGAAGCCACCAGCCATCCCTGGCCTCTGCAGCCCCTCCGGCCATGGGCAGACGGTGCTAGGCGGCACTAGACAGGCCCCTCCAGCCAAGTATCTAGGGGGCCGTGGCTGGTTAGCAGGCGTTTAGGTGGTACCGAAACCTAAAACTGAAGGCTCCAATTAGAGGTAGAAGGGCCTGTCCATGAAACAGGTTTGTCCGTCTTCCTTGCAACGCCCGAGGCTTTGCACCCAGGAGAGTGGGGAAGGAGAGAGGAAGACATTGATCTTGACTCCTCCGTTTGCCCACAGCAGAGACAACCCTGGGGAGGCCAGTGGCGGATGCTTGGAAGCTCCTGGGAGCCTTCAGTGCAGAGCACCTTGGAGAATGCTCCGCCTGGGTGACTGGTGTGACTGAGCACGGCAATTTTTGGCTGGGCTGCCAAGGTGACTCTGGGGAAGCACCCCCACCCCCACCTCCGCCCCCAGGAGCATGCCTCGGGCTCAAAGGACAGCCTGTACTGCCACCAACTGTCAGAACAACCTGCCAGGCTCCGGCCCAGCCGGTTTGGCTCCTGCTGACTTCTAGAATTTTCATTCCAGAAGAGCTTAAAAAAAGAAAGAAAGAAAGATGATAAGCTCCCTAATTATGGCTTCTGTGGGCACTTCCTCCCTCAGGCTCCAGTTACATGCAGGCACCTAAGACGTTTCCCAGGTGTTGAGTGGGAGGTGGGGGTGGGGGGGAAGAGGTGTCCCCTGCTGACTCTGAGTTTTTCTGCCCAGCCAGGCCTGCACTGCATTCCCGTGTCCACTACACTGAGTAGCCCTCAAACTTATTGCCCGGAACATGGGGATAATCTCACGACAGGAGATTTTATATATATTATATGTGTGTATATTGCATATATACTCTATACATATTATCAGAGAGCTTCAAACCTTAAGAAAAAGTTTCTAAAAAAAAAAAAATCTCTTGACTCCCCCTGCTGGTATCTCTATGATGATGCGTGACCAGAGAAGCCAACCAGAGGCGAAACCTGCTCACCAAGCCTGCACTGCAGGGAAGACCAAGGGCAGTGGCGGGGAGGTGGGCTGGCGTGTCTGTGAGCAGAGGAAAACTTGAGGAGCCCGTGTACTTCACTTGGGCCTCGCCTCTCCCAAGTGCCTCTGTCTGGACCTCAATAGCTCTCAACTGAAAGTCTGGAGTGCATGGGTGGCACAGGGCTGCCAGGCCTGTCACAGGAGCTCCTCAGCCTGACTGGGGAAAGCCTCTCACCCTGACACTTCCTCCTGGGCACTTGACGTGCACAGCCTTCGTAAGCCCACAGTTCCTCAAATAAGACAGCGCCTTGTCCTCAGCCCAAGTAACCCCGACTGATGATACACTGCCTTGCTGTCCCCACCACGCCAGGTGTCCGAGAGCGCACTCAGCACGCTCCAGGGAGATATTTGGGACATCTTAGCCATCGCGCTTTTTGGAGTCCAATGGACACATGATTATTAGAAACGTTTTTTTTTTTTTTGAAGGTGGGGTAGAGAGACGGAACCAACTGCAAGGATATACACATAAGCTCCTATTTGAAGGACAGACATCAAAGGAGTGGGTTGGGGGAGAAGTCGGACAGTGTAATATACATATATGTAATATGTGTAATATATATGTAATATATTATATATATATAATTTATATATAAAGTATTGAGGGCTGGTGGGGAAGGGAGAGCAGGGGAAGAGGGGAAAGGGTGGGAAGCCGATATCAAGGGTTCAAGGGGAAAGGCGGGTATTTGCAGAATGATAACAGTAGTGGATATGTGAAGGTGCTTGGCACAGTATATTTATTTATGTATTGTGAAAAACGATGTATGAGCCCCCAATAAAATGATTTTTAATTACAAAAAGAAGGTTTGAAGCTCTCTGATAAACAGATGCTCTTTTTCTCAAAAAGGAGACAGGGAAGGTAGGCATTGAAAGAAGCCAGAGTTGACCAGCAACTCGTCCCCCCTGGAGCCAAGGTTCTGGACTGCCTCTTGCTCTCCTTGCCAGCTCACAATGGGTCTCGGTTCCCTGAGGATAGATGTGGATTCACGGTGGGGTCGCTCTGTCGGAGACCCAGCAGCCTCCTACACATGCAGAGGAAAGGGTAGAGTTGTGAAGTGTATCCAGCGTACAGACAAAACCCTGCAGCCATGGGAAGAAGAGCCACGGCAAAGGCCTGTCGTGGCAGGACAGGGTAAACTTGTACCCGAGCCCACGCCGAGGCTTAGCCTACCAGGCCCTGAGGCAGCTCCTGAGCCCCTCTCCAGGCCACAGGGGCAGCCGGCATCGGCCTTGGGGTTATTGAAACCTCTGTCCCCTGGACTCTGGGACACCTGTGAACCTCCGTTTCCTCGTCTACAAGAAGAGGGTGGGGTGGGATGAAGGAGCTGTCCCAGAACTTCTTAATTTCCTTCGAGTATTCATGAGTATGACTCTACCCCTTCAAAAGCTTGGTACGGTGGGGATTTTGTGGCTAACAATGGAAGGACCCTCTTTGAATGGCTAATATCTGAAGTCACCTAATCCTTCCGTCACTTTCATAAGTGGAGGCCCAATTCTTTGGTTGTTACTGTAGTTGTTGTTGTAGTTGCAATGGCAGCTTGTATGATGTATACCTTCATCGCACTAAAAAAATGACAAAAATAAAAGGAGAAAAGATATTTTGATGAGGCAGAGAATGTGGATCTTTGATGACTTTGCCAGTGTCTGTGAGTGACGGGGCTAATTCTTACATTTTCCTGGCTCAGAAATGGGCTCAGCACTGCCAAGTTAGATACATAGATCTGTCTGTTCCACAGGATCCTAAGTAAATGGAGCCCAGGTAGTGCACTGGAGAGGCATCGGGCTGCGATGTGCCTGGTTGACAGTTCAAAACCACCAGCACTCCATGGGAGGAACACTGGGCTCTGGGAAGCAGTGACAGCCTCTGGAACCCACAGGGGGTCCCTGTGAGTTGGTCGCAGGGAAGGACTCGCCTAGGAAGGAGGCCTGATGGCTGGTGAGCTGAGCATTGGGTTGCTAACTACAGAGTCTGTGGTTGTAATCCACCAGTCACTCCACAGGAGAAAAATGAAGCTGCGGACTTCGGTAAAGACTCCAAAGTCCCAAGGAGCAGTTCTGCTCTATGCCCTGAGTTGCAATTCACTATGGGACAGCAAGGCTTAGGAGCGCTGGTGACCTAGCAGTTATGTGTTGGGCTGCAATTTGCATGGTGGGCAGATCAAGCAGCTCCGTGGGAGAAAGACTGGGCTTCCTGCTCCCAGACACAGTGACAGTCTCAGACACCCCCAGGGGCTTCCTCACTGTGAGTCAGCATTGACTGGGTGGCCGTGAGTGAGAATTCTTAGAAAAGGGTGCACAAATCACGGCAGTGTCTAGGGCAGTGGCCCTGGGTCAACCAGCCAGCAGTCTCTCTGGCTTCACAGTCTCGATCGGAATTCTGGCCAGATGGCTAAGGCTCGAGACTGCTTTCAAATTCCTACCTCTGAATCGGGTCTGACACACACCCGGATACCGCTTTAAGCAAACCTCAAATCAAGAGAAGAGTCTGGAGTTATTCGGGAGTCAGGCAGAGCGATGCTTCTCCAGTACCTGTGGCATGCACCCAAGTCAACGGGTGAACTGGTTAAACTGGAAATTCTGACTGCGCAGCTCTGGGGTGGGCCGGGGTTCTACATTTTTAACAAGTTCCCAAGAGGCTGTGGGCCCAAGCACTGCTCCCTGAGTCCTGTCAGGGCTTCAACGGGGCTCACGGTGGTAGGACCCCAACCTGAGAACTGGTATTTCCAGTCCAGGTATATTGAATCCAAATCTACAAGAGCACCCCCGGGGGGAAACTTATGAGTCAGAAAAGAGGTCGAAAGCATTGCTACCAAGTCATAGAAACCTTTCTTAAACAAGAGATCCACAGGTGAAGCTACTGTTTCTCCACAAAGCCTCGGGCCAGGCCCATACACTTCAATCGAAGGTGCTTACATCTCCCAAGCCCTTCGCTGAACAATCCATACCACAACCCAACGGCCATTTTGGCATCTTCAAGAGTCACAAGGAGCCCGGGTGCCATAGTGGTTATACCCTGGGCTGCTAACCGAAAGGTCAGAGTTTCAAAGCCTCCAGCTGCTCTTCAGAAGAAAGATGAGACAGTCTAGTTCCATAAAGAGGTGCAGTCTTGAGGGGAGTTGGCTGGGGTGAGAAGAGAATTCGAATCTTGGGAACCACAGGGGGTTGGGGTTCTACTCTGCTGCGGCGATCATGTACTTGATGTCAATTTCATGATTGGGATGTAGGGGTGGAGTCTAGCCTATTAATCTGCAGATAGCCAAATGAGACCTCTTACGGACATGGCTTTCTCCTGAGAATTCTAAGAAGTCTCGAGGTTTTTTCCCAATTGGAGAAGAGAAACTGGACTCACTCTCTGGGAGTCACTCTCTGGGAGTCGGTCTGCCAGCAAAACTAGATGGTGGCATGCTAATGGTTCGAGTCCTAGAACCCGACAGAGCCAGAGGAGAAGCAACAAGGGCTTGCCCTGATGGAACCAGACCTCTGGGGCCAGGGAAGCCACAGAGAGACGCCTGCCAGCACTGAGATGCTTCTAGATTGTCCTGGTGTCATTGCACATGCTTCATGAGTCAGAAGGAGACTTTTTAGATTGATATCAGACATATGAACTAATATCAGACTTATGACTTTGGACTGGACTGGGTTAGGATGCTTTCTCAATGTTCCATTCCTCGTGTATATAAATCTTTCCCTTATATCCATATGTGTGTCTATGAGTTTGTTTCTCTAGTCTACCCGGACTAACACAGTGTCCAACAGGGTCACTAATAGTCAGAATCGACTCAGAAACGGCAATGAGTCTGGTTTGGGTTTGGAAGGGACTCAAATGGTCTCTCTTTCAATGGTGCTTCGAGTGTGGGGGACAAAAGGAGGTCTGCAGGGGCAAGATCAGGGCTGGTGGAGGAAAAGGAAATGTTCTTCGACCAGTCCTCGGTACCCTTGAAAAATGAACAGATACATTATTGTTAAGGGGGGAAAAACAAACAATTCTGCAAGAAAACTCTTTAGGCCTTCTTCTTACGAAGCAATTTCCCATTTTAAAAAAATCTCTCATAATGAGCCTCTCTGATTGTGGTGTGACCTTCTAGAAACTCTATCAAGATTGCTCCTTGTCTCTCCCCCAAAACAATCACCGAAAACTTGGGAGCCGATCTCTGAGTCTTGAATTTCAAGGGTCCAGGAGATCGAGCCCCTGGAGCCCCATGGTGTTGAGTGGCCCGCACTCCATAGACCGCATGAGTGAATCCAAGACTCACGCCTACTGACAATTTGTTCCTCAAGAAACATCTATTAGCTTCCATCTTGCTTCAAAGACTGAGGGAAAGACCAGCGTTTGAGCCAGCTGGTCTTCACGCAACCCCTCTGACAGTCATGTTGCTGAAAGCTGGTTGGTCTTTGCTTAAAGCAGACAGAAGGTGCTGACCCAGGCGAGCTCTGCACTGCGGCAGTCCTGGCACCCACGGCGAGGCTATGGGCTCCTCCCACCGCTTTCTGGATCTCAGCCACATGTCATGTGTCCCAACTGACAGTCTTCCTTGCTGGACTCATCTTTGAGTTCTTCCCAGTCGTCCTTAAAACGCTTGCTCCAAAAAGAAGCTGGCTATGGGGATCTGCAGACTGTCTCCTATCTGGAGGACGGACGTAGGGAGCAGTGGGCAGGGGGAGATGTCGGGCAGTGTGAGATATGACAAAACAATAATGATTGCAGAGTAATGAGGACTGGGGGAAGGGAGGGAAATGAAGGAGGAAGGAAGAGAAGCTCTTATCAAGAGCGCAAGTAGAAAGGTGGAGGTGGAGAATGTTGACGAGGGCAGGCAAGTGGGCGTGCTTGGCACAGTATGTGTAACTATGTATTGAACTATGTAGGGTGAAAAGCAATGTATGAGCCCCGAATAAAATGATTAAATTTTTTTTAAAACGCTTACTCCATTGGAAATCTGCTGTCTTCTGTCAGGCCGCATCCTCACCAACTTCAAGTTGGGAAGATGTCCACTTGAGCTTTATTAAAACTGTGATATAGTGACCCTGATCTCAAAATCTTTTTTTTTTTAACCTACAGCACAGAAAGTGTCTCCCTCTTTTCTGGCACCCTACCACTGGTGTTGCTGAGAGACCTTGGCTGAACCCATTCACTGGTCACAGATGCAGGTTTAAATTGAATTTGTTTGGAAAACACGTGTGCAGGAAATAACTGGGACCCTTCTGAGTCTGTCTCACACAGACGGATTATGATTCAGTCTCTCTAATCTTGGGAATGAAAACCCTCAGCAGTGGATTAACCAACATGGACCAGCTCAAAACCATGTGTAGGACACCTCCCTCTACATCAGGGGTTCTCAACCTTCCTAATGTCGTGACCCTTTCATACACTTCCTCATGTTATGGTGAAGCCCCAACCATAGAATTATTTTCATTGCTGCTTCATCACTGTCATTTTGCTACTCTTATGAATCAGGCAACCTCTGTGAAAGGGTCATTTGACCCCCAAAGGGGCTGCGACCTACAGGTAGAGAACCGCTGCTCTAAATAAACACCAGCTTCAGGAGTCTTTCTTGTTTTGCCTTATACCCCAAACCCCGCCCACTTGGTTGCAGCAGGTCACACTGGAGACCAGCATCTGATGTGAACACAGCCGTGCAGGGGCTGACTACAAATCATTTAGCAGAAGAGCACCATCCAAAGGGTATGAGTAGCTCCTAGGAATAGCATAGGTGCCTTCACTTTTTCACTTGTAGGGGTTTGAATACAACCAACAGAATCATCTTGCCTGGGTCAAAAAAGACACAAATAGGAGAACAAAGATGGGAACAGGAAAGTGGTGGTAGACACAGAGTGAGACCAACAGAGGCAACAGAAAAGTGGGTGAAGGGAGAGGTCGGACAGTGTAAGATATGACAAAATAATAATAATTTATAAATTATCAAAGGTTCACAAGGGAGAGAAGCAGGGAGGGAGGAGAAAAATGAGCTGACACCAAGGGCTCAAGTAGAAAGCAAATGTTTTGAGAATGATGAGGGCAACAAATGTACAAAAGTGCTTGACACAATGGATGGATGTGTGGATTGTGATAAGAGTTGTATGAACCCCCAATAAAATTATTTTTTAAAAAAAGCTTAAACCAAAAAATGAGAGAGAGAGAGAGAAAGAGACTAGTAGGGGCACTAAGACACCAAGGATGGAGAGTAGAGGGGTCTACTATGGAGAAGACAAGATGACAGGGTTTCCAGAATTTGTGCTGTCATGGCCTGGCTCAGACATGGTGACTCCTGATTCTCCCAGTAGCCTTTCACTAAATCCCACTGTGCAGACATCTGAGACAGTCCTCTCTTTCTCTCTTGTGGTGTAGAATCAAAAAGGGGTGTTTGGAACAACAGGCTTCTGGCTCCAAGCCATGATTCAGAGGTGCAACACTCCTCTGGCTGGGGAGAAGTGCCATCTTCAACACCAAGGTTTCTAAGGTCATTGTGGAGAGGGCACCGGCCAGGAAGACCACGAGGTTAGCAAGAGCCTGATCTGAAAGTGTCAACATCACTCACCCATGGCCACATTGAACTGCAGTCAGACTAAGACAAGTCCATGATCACTGCGAGTCCCGAAGGAAAGGAATACAGACTCTCTTGCAAGGTTATGTAGAGACCTCAGACGTTTGCCACAGTATCGGAAACACAGGAAATTGCGACTATTTCTATGGACCTTCAGAAAGCAAACGTATGACCAGCACAGGACGTTATTGGAGGCAGAGTGCAACTCAAACCAAGATGGCACCTAGAAGTCATTCCAACCGCTGGTGCAATGATGCTGACTTGGGTCAGTAGAACGGTGCCTGTGAGTGTCTCAATGGCTGAGGGTTTAGAAGTAGATCACCAGGCCTTTCTTCTGAGGGGAGTTTGAACCACTGGTCTTTGGATTAGCAGTAAAGCACTAGTACTTTTTGCCACACCTTGGGATTCCACAGAAACAGCGGCTCAGCAGCTCACGGTCAACCGGTTGATACCAACTCACAGTGACTCTGTAGACACAGTAGAACTTCCCAGATTTCTGAGGCTGTGACATTTGACGGGAGTAAAAAAACTCCATCTTTCTCCCTGACAGAGATAGACTGGTTCCACTATGAATGCTTCACAAGGCAGCCTCACAGAGAGAACCTTTATCTCTTTGCTGAAGAGAATTCCTTAATGAGTTGAATAATGGACTAGATAGCTTTCAGATATCCACAGACACTTCAAGTAGCCATGTGGCTTGGTTCTAGATGGACTTACACATCAATGTGGTGGTCTGGGCCACATAAGTATCCTTAGTCCCACAATCTCTTGTCTCTGCAACCCAGTCTGTTCCTTAGTCAATGATGTCCCTGTGGTAGTAACATAATCTGGTGTCAACTTGAAACTATTAAGAGTGAAGGGGTGGGGGTTAGCCAGTCAATCAGGTCACAGCTTGATGACCTCATTTGGAGGTGCTAAGGAGATAAATAGCTCACTGGAGGCCAAACCCACACTCTGCTTGGTCTTCTTGCTGACAAAACAAATGGAGGAGCTATGCTGATGAAACCAGAACCCTGGAGCAAGAGAAGGTACATGGCAACTTCTGTCAACACTGAGATGCTTCCACTGCCACTGGGTCCACAAGACTTTCCACCCATTAGCCTGTCATCTTCCTGCATTCAGCATCATTGCATGTGTTGCATGAGTCTGAAGAGGAATTTATTGATTGGTATTAGACATATGGGCTAATATTGGACTTAGGACTTGATCTGGACTGGACTGGGATGTTTCCTCAATGCACAGTTGCTCCTTGATATAAAATCCTCTCTTACACATATATGAGGGTCAATTAATTTGTTTCTCTGACCTACCTGGACTAACACAGTCCATCAGCAACTTGGAGACTTAACCTGATCAACAAGGCAGCATTCTGCCATCTTCCTCAACTCAACGTCTTTCTCCATCCCCATGTCTACCAGAGGACGTGAATGAAAATCACTCTGGAGGCCTGATATGTACATGGTCCCCTGAGACAACTACAGTCAGTGTCAGACACAGTGTCAGACTGAGAACCAGTCTGAAGCTCACTGTACGTTCACATTTGAGACTAAGCCTGACGTTTCCTGATTCCCATAGGCTGCCACCAGACAGGCTGTTCTGTAGGTTTCTTCCTATGCTCTATGCAGAGAGCGCCTTCCCCCAAATCCCTACTGTTTGCCTACTTAATCAATAAACCCAAAAGAAGCAGGAAGATAATTTTCTTTTTATAAAGCTCTAGAGAAGCCCAAGTGGTGTGGTGGTTACATATTGGACTTTGATCTGCATGATCAGCTGTTCAAAACCACCAGCAGCATCTCAAGAGAAAGAAGGGGCTTTCAACTCCTGTCAACAGGTACCCACAGGGGGGTTGGTATGAGTCAGTTTTGACACGATGGCAATGAGTTTAGTTCCTTTGTTCTTCCCATTGTACCCAAACCCAAATCTAAACTCATTGCCATCGAGTCAATGAGTAGTCTTTGGAATTTGAAGGCTGTAAATCTTCACAGGAGTAGAAAGTTTCCTCTTTCTCTTGAGGAGTGACTGGTGGTTTTGAACCACTGACCTTCCAGTTCTCAGTCCAACTCATATGCCACTTTGCCACCAGGACTCTTTAATGCAAAAGTAAGCACACACACGCACACACACACACACACACACACACACAACTTCAGGTATACAAGAAGACTGAGAAAACCTCAGATGCCTATAGTGACTTTAGATTTAGACTGGTGATGGACTCCACCTGAGTGAAGTCAATAAATTTTCTTCAGTTTCCATGTTCCCTTGGGGATGCATCTCACACCAGAAATTCTGGGTCTTGCTCCTTCTTTTCTTACCCCAATAGCAAAGATTCTTTTCCAAGAAGCAGGTCTGCCAGTATCAAATCAATGGAACGAAATCCTTTCCTGGGATGGGACTCCTGGCATGCATGTGTCTCCTCCAAATTTGTCTTAGAATCCTAACCTTTATACCTATTGTGTTAGTCTGGGTAGACTAGAGGAACAAATTCATAGACACTCATCTACATATGGGAAAGAGTTTTATATACAAGAGCAGTTGAATATTGAGAAAATATCCCAGTCTGGCACAGATCAAGTCTGTAAGTCCACTGTTAGCCTGTATGGCTGACGCCTATCTATAAAGTCCTCTTCAGGCTCACAAAACACATGCAATGACACTGGATGCAGGAAGATCACAGACCAGTAGGTTGGAAGTCTTGTGGATCCAGTGGTGGTGTAATCATCTCAGCACTGGCAGAGATCTCCACATGGTTCCTCCAAATCCAAGGTCTGGCTGACATCAGCCTGTCTTCATGTGACTTGTCAGTAGAAAGTCTCTCAGGGAGTGAGCAGAGAGTGTCTCCTGCCTCCAACAAAGAATACCAGAGTTCTCAGAATCCTCAGGAGAAGGCCATGTCCACACAGAGGCCTCACTGGCTATGATCTGATTGACAGGCTAGACTCCACTCTTCTGAATTCTCAATTTGACACCAGAATATGTAACTACCACACCCATGTAGGTGATCCAATTGGGAATGAGGTTTTTCTGTTATATCAATGGGGTTATATGGTGGAGGGTAAGCCCTAATCCCAACTACTTTTGAGTTTTAAAGAGTCACACAATGAATTCAGATTTTTGGTCTCCTGAACTGTGAGAAAATAACTTGGTTTTGGAGGCCACCTACTTGTGGTATTTCAATTGCGGTGACAGCAGCAACAAAAACATGAAAAAAGGTCCCTGCTGACATTTTGGAAACAGATTGTGAGGGAAGAGTTGTTGACATTTTCCACATATGGGCACAGCCTCATTTCTGGAGGACTAGAACTCCCTTGTCCTTGGAAAGAGAACCCAGATTTATTAACAACACGAGCCAAGTTCTAGTAATTGCTATTTGGTAAGAGTCAGTATTCCCATGTGAGATAAATTGGTGGTTTTCTCAGATAGCAGAGAGTTTCATTAAGAGCAGTCAAGGTAACATGCAAATAGTATTCACAACCACAAAACACTTCAGAAGGGAGATTCAATTGAATAAACCAGCGTCAATAGTAGGAAGGCCTGAGGTTAGCCACCACATCGAAGACATGACTTCTCAAAACAGGGACACCTGCTAGGAACTTCTGAGCCTTCTTGAAGTGGAGGAGAAAGTAAGGGCAGGGCAGGCAGCTAGACAGACCTCATGCTCTACCCTGCCAGAACAGGAGGCACACAATCAACCCCTTTACATCAGCATCACCAGACTTCACTGTATTGGAAGCTGGAGGCAGAACATAAGGGCCAAGTGAATGCAATCTTATCCTGCTCGGCTCCAAAATGAAAAAATGAGCCCTGCCAAATCTATGTCCACACAAGACCTCAGAAAGAGACTGTATTTGAAAACAGGGTCTTTGCAGAAATAACCAGTTAAAGACAGAGATGAGAGAATTATGAACTACGGTGAGTTCCAAATCCAGTGACGATGTTGTGTTAGTCTAGGTTGCCTAGAGAAACAAATACATGGGCACTCATATGTGTATAAGAAAGAACTTTATGTACAAGAGCAATGGAATATTGAGAAAACATCCCAGCCCAGTTCAGAGCAAGTTCATAAGTCCAATATTAGTCCAGATGTCCGATACCAATCCATAAAAGTTTTCTTCAGAACTACAAAACACATGCCATGACACCGAATGCAGGCCAGTAGGTGGGAAGTCTTGTGGATCCAGTGGTGGTGTAAGCATCTCAGCATTGGCAGGAGTCTCCACGTGGCTCCTCCAGTTCCCATGGCTCTGCATTAGGGTAGCTTCATGTATCTTCTCTTCAGAAATGTGTCTCAAGGAGTGAGTCTTGTCAGTAGAGCGTCTCCCAGGGAGTGAGCGTGTGTCCTGCCTCCAATGAGCTATTCATCTCCTTAGCGCCTCCAAATGATGTCATCAAGTGGTCATCTAATTGACAAGTTAAACTCCACCGCTTCTTAAGCCTCAAACTGACAACAGTTTATGTAACTCCCCAGATGTCTTTAGAGGAAGAGACGGCAGGGCAAAACTCTAGGGGAAGATGGCTCTGTGGAGATGGACGCAGGGGCTGACAATCTGCTGTCACGAGCTGGAGGCTGCCCACCAGAAGCTGGCAGAGGCAAGGCAGGCATCTCCCTTCGAGCTGTACAAAGGGGTGGCCCTGCTAACTCTTGACATTCAGACTTCTGGTCTCCAGGACAGTTGAGAGACAAGTTTATGTTGCTTCAGATCATCCAGTAGCTCATTAACTTAGCCCAAAGGAACCAATACATCTCCTATAAATCAATAACCAGGTTTACAGCTTCTTCTCCGGACCTGGGCTCAGCACTACTCCAATTTCTGCTTTTTAATGGTGGCAGAATGTATACAAAAGAGACAGATGCCTTTTTCTCCTTAGCGTTAGAGGCAGCTGTCAACACTGTGTGTGTGTGTGTGTGTAAGATACATATGAATTTTTTAGAAAAATGGAATTACATGTAAAAATCAAAACTATATAAACTGGGATGAACACCTGAAGCATTGGTGAAGGGAGACAGTGGATGGTGTAAAATATGAAAATAAAAATGATTTATAAATTATCAAGGGTTCATGAGGATGGGAAGGTGAGGGAGGGAAGGGAAAAAAGAGGAGCTGATTCCAAGGACTAAAGTAGAAAGAAAATATTTTGAAAATGATGATGGAAACATAGGTGCAAATGTGCTTGATACAATGGCCATACAGATTGTTATAAAAGTTGTAAAAGCCATTAATAAATGATTATTTATTTTTAAAATTAGAGTATATATGTGTATATATAAATAAACCTTATTTATTAAGATCATTTTATTGGGGGCTCTTCCAACTCTTGTTACAATCCATACATCAATTGTATCTGACATATTAGTACAGGTATTGCCATCATTCTTTTCCAGACATTTACTTTCTATTGCGCCTTTGGTGATCAGCTCCTTGTTTTTTCCCTCCCTCCCCCGACTCCTGACTCTCAGGACCCCTTAATAGATTATAGATTGTTATTATTTTCATATCTCATGCCGACTGTTGTCTCCCCCTAATTAAACCTTATTTCTAGACATAAATTCTATCAACTTCAGGACACGTTTGTAAGTGATGGTGCTAGCTATTTAGTCCAACTCGAGAGAACTGAGGGTTAGAGGAATAGCCACATCAATGAAGTCTTCTACCTTGTTAATGGAAGAAAAATGGCTTCCATAGTAAATGGTAAGGAGTGCCAACCTCCTCTGGGTTCCCTGCTGACCACAAGGCAGGGGTCAGACAGGCCTCCACGCTCTGTCTTTCTTTATCCTCTTGTGACCCCAACTGCTCCTCTCTTCACACTTGACTTCTATGCTGACATTGATCCTTTGCGGCAATGGCTACGCAGAACTCAATCATCAGGATGATGGAGTTAATTGGTTACCATAGTCAGGACTAGACCATATTAAGGATCCAGTCACTCCATTCAGCAGCCAGATCTCTCTCTGGTCCTCGGCCTCCCAGCCTCATGGACCCTTGGCCTCTGCCTCTTTGGGCAGGAATCCAGCCAGCAACTTGGCCTGACCATCTCGTGGTCTCTGTGCCTCTGGTCTGGACCTCCGCCACTTCAGTGATCTCAAATGTGCTCTACTTCTGGAAGGCTGGTCCTGAGACGTCTCTCCCTGCACTGGCCCCATAGAATGCCCATTCTTATAGTCAGGGGTGGTGGCGGTAACCCAAACCAACCAGTCTCCACTGGTAGCATGACACCCACCCACCACTTTGTGAGAGTTACAGAGAGGGTTAGAGAAGCCATACTAGAGAGTGTTACTCTGTTAGGAAGCAGGACAGGGACAGGGACTCTCTCCATGCCTAAAGGCCCTCATAGAAGAGGTGAGAAGAGAATCAGGTGAGCCTTAGTCATGGGTATGTCCCAATTCAGGCCTGACAAGCCAGGTGGGCAGTACGCCTGCCTGGGCAGCCAAAAGTAGGCACAGGTGGGCTTGATTCAGCCAATGGGGTCGACCACTACCTTCCACCAGGCCTCCCCAGCCAGAGGCTTAAATGCTTTAGTGGCAGGATAGCAGGCCCTTAGCCTCTCAGGCTTCTCCCCTTGACCCTGCCCCTGGCCCTGCTTGGCCATGCCATGCTATCTCTGGCCCCAGGCCACCACGTGTGGGTGGGCAGTCCCACTAATTTGCCCTGTTTGGCAGTGAGTCCCAGCATGACTTACAGTTTGACACACTTCCACGAAAGAGTGTGAACCCTTTTGAGACGAAAACCTGAAACTTCTCCTGTCCTTTATCAAAAACTCAAGCGGAAGAACACAAACCAGGCTTCGGCGTGAATTCTTTCTCACCCGAGAAGCCTAACGACCCCATACGGGTTCCTCTGATGACTTTTAAGATTAGGAAACAACATGTCAGAAGAGGCAAATCAGGACCGTCAGGTGGGTCCCTGATGGTTTCCCAACGGAAACTCTCACACGGGCTGTCTGAGGAGAGTGAGCCGGAGCAGAGTGCCGAGGGGTACTTTCTGGCGACGCTTTCCTGGACCACTTTTTTTCTTTTAAGTTTCAAGTAATGATCTCAAAATACTCTCATAAGAAGCAGATATGTATCGGAAAATGCCTTGGGCATCCCAGAAGACTGCTGTGACCTTTGTTCTGGGCTGATCTGCTTTGGTTTTGACTGGACCGCTTAGGCCCACCCCAATCGCCACTGCTTTCTTTCATTTGTGTTTCACCTCCAGGATAAAGTCAGATTTCACCTCCTGTTACAATTCGTCTAGAAAGGCTTCAGGATAATGGTCCCACTCGTTTAAAAGGCCCACCGAGCTCTCTGCTCTCGTCTGCGGCTGAGCTGGGTGTAGCCGTTCTGCAGCTCATCGAGTGGAAAGTTCTGCTCAGACAGAATCGTGTCGGCGTGGGCAGCTTGGGCTAGTGTGTCTCTGTGAGATGGAGGGCCCCTTCTAGTAGGACCCAAACAAGATAGTTTCCTTCCAATTTGACGTGGAGGGTCTGTTACCGCAGGTACATCTTCAACATCTCTCTATGCCCTTGTGATAAGAAGCCACTCGCTTGTACAGTGTTACACCCATCTAGGGTCCTTAGTAAGGTGACCAGACATGCCATTAATTTTTGTCCTGCGCCCCGCGGCATTTTAAAATTAAATAAATATATTACAATACTGTTTTTGCGTTCTATGAACATTTTGTGTGAGTGGGTGTGTCGGCATCACTGCCTCTGGTGGTCGTGGGCGCCACCCAGCACCGCTCCTGAGAGCCGCCGCTGGATCCCAACCGCCAAGCCCGCGGGCCGCAGTCCCGCACTCAACCACTTACGCCACCGGGGCTCAGCCCTCTGTGAACATTTTTTTGTTGCTCCATATAGACAAAATTTCGAATCAAGAGCCCCCCCCCACTCCCCACCCTCTCCGGGTCAATGGTGTCCGCTTAAAATCTGGTCCCTCAAAACTCCTGGGAAAGCACCAGTGATTCTGCCGCCTTCTCCAAGCGCCACCATGAACTTGGTGCTCGCTCATGCTTCAAGTGGAGCCGACCGCGTTGCTCCCCTGGGGGCTCTTTTCAAAGCCAGGTCTTCTCCGCCAGCGCGCCTCAAACTAGACCCTGTGCCGAGGTGGCAGAACCAGGGGGAAGAACAGGCCAACCGGACAATCCAACGGACCACTGCCTGGAGCCCAGGCCAGGCCACAGCCACCTGAGGGCAGGGTCAAACAGTCCCATTATGTTTTCGGAGCCGTAACCCTTGACCAGAGCAGACCCCCCGATGACTTAGCTCCCCTGGCAGTAGACATGGGGAACTCTCCTGGGGGCCGTTGGGCCACTCACCTCAAGGTCAGCATTCTGAAACCCTCAGGGCAGGTTTTGCAGGACAGAGCAGAGGCTGTCTACTCCTGGGTAGAGTTACGGTCTCAGAAACCCCCAGGGGTCCTTCTGCTGTGTCCGATGGGGTCACCCTGAGGGCGTCAGCATCAACTCAATGGCCGAAACTTAGCTTTGTGGTTTTCGTTTGCTCTTTTCTCTCCAACAGCTTTATCGGCACATCACGCACATGTGATACAACTCAATCAGATGGAGGAGAGTCGTGCCACCATCCCCACGGTCATTCAATTCAAGAACATTTTCTCCTTCCTTGTGCTTCTTGCTATTCATGTAAAATTTTAAATTGGGGCAGAAATATACGTGACAGAACGTTCTCCAGTTCCACAAGTTCTACATGTGTAATTCAGTGCCTGCAATGTCTATATTTTTGCTGCTC
>PVJH01017774.1:26616-49815 GCA_004026705.1 Nesogale talazaci | reverse complement strand
ATCATGTTTAATATTTGAAATCTGAGATCTATGTGCCTCACTTAAAATATCAAGCAAATATTCATACTGTTCTTTTTTTTTATTCAGCATTGAAGAAACTAAAAAATGTTTACTGATATTAAAACTAAGAGTTACTTTATGAGAATTCCCATTTTATGAACAGCTCATGAAGTGAGCTCTCCCACAGTGAATTATAATGTCAGTATTCTGCGTACACTAGGAGCCTTGGTGGCACAGTGGGTTACATCTTGGGCTGGCCACTGCGAGGTCGGCAGTTCAAACACACCACCTGATCTTTGGAAGAATGATTAAGACTTTCTGCTTTTATACAGATTTATAGCCTCAGAAACCCAATGGGGAAATTCTGTTCTGTCCCATAGTGTAGTTATGAGTCAGAATTCACTTGACAGTGAGTTAGAGATCTATAATCGCTATTTTATTTCCTTAAATACTATCACACTTTTTTTTTTGTGGGCATCACTGCCCTCTGGTGGGAGTGGGAGGCCAGCCTTGCTCCTGGAGAGCGGCTGCTGGATATGAACCGCCAACCCTGTGGGCCACAGTCCCGCACACAATCATTATGCTACCGGGGCTCAACCCAACTATCACACATTTAATAATGAGAATTTAGGTACATTCTGATATTATAAAAATAAAAAGTAATAATGCTTCCAAAGTACTGATTTAGGTATTACATAGAATATGCACCTTTTGTTTGTTCCTCGTCCCTGAGGAAATAAAGGAGCTCTCTCACTCTGCCATTACAACCACAAGTTAGAGTCTAGAATGAATTATACTACAAGATTGAAGGCTTCCATGGGATATTACAGAATCTTTCTAAGAGTATAGCAATAATTTCTTCATACTATGACCAACTATATGTCCATATATAGTTTTAGAATAAGCAACTATATAATCTTTTATTGAATATTATGAAAAGGAAATGTGTACTGCTGTTTAAAGTTGTCTAATTATATATCCACTGAAGCTTATTCCAATAGCCAAGGGTGACATGATACCATTGCTAGTTAGATTTAACCATATATTTAAAATTCCTTATGGTAACACATACAAAGTTTATAAAATGTTTTTACTCAATAGATATACTTTTTAAACCCTCCGGTATCTAGTTGATTATGATTCAGAGGTCTTATAACTATACAGGACAGAGTAGAATTGTTCTGTAGGCTTTCTGAAACTTCTTCTAACATCTTTTATTCTTTTAAAGATGTGCATACATAGGCAGACATGAGTGAAGATAAGAGGAGTCCTGGTGGCATAGAAGTTATGCACTAGACTGCTCATTGCAAGTTCACCAGTTTGAAATCACCAGGTGTTCTGCAGGAGAAAAACAAGGTTCACTCCTCACATAAAAAGTTAGTACCACATCAGATAAGGGCACAGAGGGGATCAAAAAGGTAGCACACTTCACAACAGCTAAGCACAAACTGAAATATCTAGAGATATACTTGACTAAAAAAAACAAAAGATTTGTATGAGGAAAACTATAGGACACTATTACAAGAAACTAAGTGTGACCTCAACAAATGGAAGAATATTTCATGTTCGTGGACTGAAAGAATCGATATAGTAAAGATGCCAAGTTAAATGCTTTCCTGATAGAAATCCCATCATCTTTCTGCAAAGAGTTGAGAAAACTGATTACTAACTTTATTTTATTTATTAATTTTAAAAATCATTTTATTGGGGGTTGACACAACTCTTATTAACAATCCATACATACATCTATTGCATGCCAAGCACATTTTGTTTACCAACTTTATACAGAGAGGGAAGAAGCCCAAAATTAGCAGAGAACTCAAGAAGGACAGAGTCGGGGCGGGGGGGGAGTGCCTTCTTTTACGTGACCTTAGCATCCATTACACAGTCACAGTGGTCAAAACAGCAAGGTATCGGTATAACAACAGATACTCAGATCAATGGAAAAGAACTGAAAACCCAGGGAAATAATCATCAGTATACAGACAACTGATCTTTGATAAAGGACCCCAAAATATCAAATGAGAAGCAGGTGCCTTCTTCAAAAACTGGTGCTAGAAAAAATGGATATCTATCTACAGAAAAATGAAGCAAGACCCTGATCTCACTCCATGCACAAGAATAAACTATAGGAGGATCACAGACCTCAAGGTAAAACCCCAAACTACTAGGGCCATAAATGAGGGAATGGGGAACGGGAGAACTTTGGAGCAGGGAATACATAGGCTATCGGTAATAGGAAAGAAGACAACACGGAGGGAGCACAAGTTGACAAGTGGGATATACTGAAGATAAAACACCTGTGTACATCGAAAGAATTCACCAAGAGAGTAATAAGAGAGCCCAAGGACTAAGAAAACATTCTTAGCAATGATACATCAGACAAAGGCCTTATTACTAAAGTCTACAATACTCTGCTAGCTTCCAAAAAGAAAAAAAAAATAACTGCATACTGAGGAGGTGGGCAAAGGACCTTAACAGAGTTTCACGCAGGAGAAATCTAAATGGCCAATAAACATAGGAGAAAATATTTCAAATCATTAGCCATAAGAGAGATGCAAATTAAAACAACTATGAGAGAGCTAATTAAAAAAAATCAGAAAGCAACAAGTGTTGGAGGGGCTGTGTGGTAAGAGAGGAACTCTCTTTCACTACTGATGGACCTGTAGGTATATACAGCCACTATGGAAATCCATTTGTCTATATTTAAAACAGTCGGAAATCAAGCTACTATATGAAGTAGCAATCCCCCTACTGGGCATATAACCAGAAGAGGCAAGAAACAAACCACAGCCAGACATCTGTGTTCCAATGTTCATCGTGGCACAGTTCACAATTGCAAGGAGTTGGAAACAACCTAAATTTCCAACAATAGATGAATGGATTAAAGAACTGTGACATAATGTAGTACTGCACATCCCTAAAAAGCAGTGATGAAAGCATGAAGCACATTGCTGCATGGGAAGAACTAGAGGAAATTATGCTAAGCGAAGTAAGACAAGCACAAAAGGACAAGTACAACATGAGTCTGTTGAGGTAAGCTTAAAAATGCAAATGGGCATAGGGATACATACATTTCTGGGGTGAAGTCTAGGTAGTATGACAAGGGCCAGACCCAATCCAGGGATACATATGATACCCAACTAAAAAAGAGGGGAAAAGGAAGAAAGAAAGAGAAAAAAGACATTGGTGGGGAGAGGGCGGGGGGGAGACAGGGCACTAACCTACCCAAGGGCAAGCTGTTGTTTCTTTCTACACAGGAGAGGAAGAGAGAAACCAGACTTCAGTCTGGTGTGCTAAGAAGTGAATGCAACATACCAGGAACCATTAAGAGGGGTCTATGGGTTGGCCCTAATCCCAACTACTTAGACACCCACCCCATTCCCTTCAGAAGAATTCACTTCAGAGGATAGTAATGAAGCCACAGCTCAGGGAGAAGGGTATGTCTGATCAGGACACACAGGAACAAACGAAGAGGGAAGGAGAGAGTGCAGAACACATCCTGGGCCACCAATCTGTGAGGATGATATTCCTGCTCAGAGCAGTCAATGCACAGAGAGGACCATAGACCAGCCCCACCAGGAGACATGACATCGCTCACTGACCCATAGTTCTAGAGGGACAATACTGAAAGTACAGTGTGGGAATTGTGCCCAATCTGGGTGTAATGTTAAGGGTGTGCAACAGAGCAGCAAGATGAGTAAGACAATGAAGTCTCTGGAGAATACTAAAAAAAAAAAAAAAAAAAAAAAAAAAAAAAAAGGGCTTTGGGGCCAGGGTGTGGCACTCCAGCAGATTCAACTGAAAACACTCCTAAAGGCCACAAAGAGTCCTCAAACTATTTATAGGCTTTTCTTGTTATTTTTTACTTTCTTTTATTGTTTTGTCTTGCTGTCTTGTTTTTGTGATTATTGTCTCTGTATGTCTACCTAGATAAGATAGGTGGGATTAACAATCAGAGGAAGAGGGCTGAGCCCCGGTGGCGTAGTGGTTGTGCGCGGGACTGCAGCCCACTGGGATGGAGGTTCAATTCCAGCAGTGGGGCTGGGCCTCCTACTCCCACCACCAGAGAGCAGTGATGCCACCAGAGAGCAGGGGAAGAAAACAACAGGACTAATGGCTGGAGGGGCATGGGAGAAGGGGAGGACGGCATGAGGAGGAAGAAGAGAAAGTGGATGTTAACAAACGCAGGAGCAAGGGAACAACAAGTGATCTAAATTCGATGGCAAGGAGGGAGTAGGAAGCCTCACAGGGGGAGGGAGTAGGAAGCCTCGTAGGGGCTTGACCAAGGGCAATGTAGCCGAGAAGAATTACTGAAATCCAAATAAAGGCTGAACATGATAGTAAGACAAGAAAAAAGTAAAAGGAAATTAAGGAAAGAACTAGGCGGCAAAAGGCACTTATAGAGGTCTAAATACAGGCATGTACATATGTAAATATATTTATATATAACGAGAGGGAAATAAGTCTATGTACATATATTTATATGTCAAGTATTAAAATAGGAGACAGACACTGGGCCTCTTCAAACACGCCGTCAATGTAATTAAACTTTTTCTAATACCCTGGCAATCCATGATGCGTAGCTTCCCGACAAATCACTGAAGACAAAATGGGTGCATAAGCAAATGCGAAGAAAACTGATGGTTCCTGACTAACAAAAGAGGTCGTAAAAGCTTGAAGACGAAACAAGTGGGCATCTAGCTGAAAAGCAACAAAGCCTGCATGGAAGGAGCACACCAGCCTGTATGATCAAGAGAAGTCCATGGGGTCAGGTTATGAGGCATCAGAGACCAGAGGAAAAGTCATTTCAGTGTAAATGAGGAAGAGCGCAGAGTGGAGACCCAAAGCCCCTATGTAGACAACTGGACACCCCCTTCCTGAGGGTCACAAGGAATAAACGAGCCACTCAGGGTACAGTACAGCAACAATGAAACACTCAACTCTTCTCCAGCTCTTTAAAGCTTCTCCCCTGCCCCCACTATCATGACCCCAAATGATCTTATAAATCCAGGCAGACCAGAGCATATACATAGGTACAGAGAAGAGCAGGGAATCCAGGATAGATAAACCCCTCAGGACCAATACTAGGAAGGGAAGAAGGAGGTGGGGGGAGAAAGGGGAACCGATCACAATGATCTACATATAACCTCCTCCCTGGGGGACGGATAATAGCAAAGTGGATAAAGGGACACAATGATCAGTGTAAGACATGAAAAATTAACAATAATTTATAAATTATCAAGGCTCTGTGGGGGAGGGAGGAGAAAAATGAAAAACTGATACCAAGGGCTCAAGTAGAAAGAAATTGCTTTGAAAATGATGCTGGCAACAAATGTATAAATGTGCTTGACACAATGTATGTATGTTTATATTTTGAAAAGAGCTGCATGAACCCCTAATAAATATTTTAAAAATAACAAACAATAAATGATTTTTTAAAAGAGAGGATCAGAATGGAGAACCGACTACAATGATCAAAGTATAAGCCCCCCAACCCACCCCCCAAGAACAAATAACAGAAACTTATGCAAAGGGAGATAATAATTTATAATTTATCAGGAGTACACAAGGGTGTAAGGGTGGGGAAGGGAAAAACAGAGGAACTGATACCAAAAGTTCAAGCAGAAAATGTTTTGAAATGATGTTGGCAACATACATACAAATATATTTTATACAACTGATATATGGATTTGTTTGTGTGTTTTGACATCACTGCCCTCTGGTGATCGTGGAAGCTACCCAGTGCTGCTCCTGGAAAGCCGCTGCTGGATTTGAACCGCCAAGCCCGCAGGCCGCAGTCCTGCACTCAACCACTTACGCCACCAGGTTTCAACCATGGATTGTTTTAAGACCTGTAAGAGTTCCCAATAAAAATGCTTTTTTAAAAAAGTTTCTCTCAGAAACCCAGAAGGGCAGTGCTACCCTGTCCTATGGGGCTGCTAGGGGTGAGATGTGCACACTTGTAACAAGTGGTCACTGTCCTACTATTTTAAGTGGAGATTTAAAAAATTAGAACAAGGCACTTTTAAATCCTCTCAAATTAAGGGATGCTCGTGTAATTCGAAAACTTCCCAGATTAAATACAATGGTCTTTTACACCACTTATTCTGGGGTGAGATGAGCCACAATTGATGACTCAATCATCTTAGAAAACATCAGCATATTCACAAGACTGTCTGTCTTATCAGTTTGCTCTCTAAAACAACAGTTCTCAACCTCTGGGTAGGGACCCCTTTTGGAGCTGAATAATCTTTTCACAGGGGTCACTAGTACATCCTGCATAACAAATATTTACTTTACAATTCATAACAGTAGCAAAATTACAGTCATGAAGTAGCAACAAAAATAATCTTATGGGTGGGGGTCACCACATGAGGAAATGTATTAAAGATAGAGAACCACTGCTCTAAAACAGAGAACTACTGCTCCTAAGTAAATACATTAAGTAAGTCAACTTAAGTTAACTGTGTATACACACACACACACACACACACACACACACACACTTTCTGTCCTTCCTCAACTGGCTCTTTACCGCCCGACAGCCTGAGCCTCTGCCACAAAGAAAGCAGTCTGACAACCCCTCGCACCACATGACTTCCCTAATGACTCCATGTGCTAATAAAATCTGATCTTTACAGGATAGACTTTACGTGTAATTGGATCACCCAGATTACTATAATAAACTGCTAACTTCAAAATCCACTTCCATTTAATCTAAAAATGTACTCCAGTATGAGTGGAATTTGAATGCCTGGTAGAATATAAATGTCTAGGCTTAAATTTCAGCTTTATCATATGTGATCTTTTGGGGGAAGATAGAAAATGAAACAATAAATGAAAGTGGTCTTTTAAATGATTAAGATCATTAAGCATAGAAGCTAATGGAAAAAGCTTACCTTTCATTTCTAATTGTTGTTATGTTAGATAATTGTGACACAACTAAGTGTCACTTAAAAACAAAAACACAAACATTGCAAATTCTCTATTTAATTCTGCTTACTAAGGAAAGACCAGCAATTCAAACCCAGCAGCTGCTCCACAGGAGAAAAGACCAGGCTTTCTGCTCCCACAGATTAAAGCCTCAGAAACACATAGGAGCAGTTACGGGGAGTTCTCTGTCCTACAGAGCAGCCCGGAGTTAAAGTCAACCACACGGCAATGGGTTTGGTTGGATTACTCAAAGTGCGAGGATCCTGGTGTGGGTTTTGAGCTTGGCTGCATGCAAAGACTGGTAGTTCAAATTCACCACTTGTGATGTGGGAGAAGGCCACAGCTGTCTACTTCCACAAAGGGTAAAAAGCCACAGCTGTGGAAATTCTACTGGGCGGTTAGTCCGACTCTGTCCTCCAGGGCCTCTGGGAGTCAGATGGACCTGACAGAAAATGGAGTTTCTTTGCTGTTGAGTTTTTCACATTGAAGAGAAAACCTTCATAACATTTCATCATAGCAATAAGTCAGATAACACTTATTTCTGACAAAGGTCTGGGTTCATTTTTCTATCCTAAACTGCACAGTCAGCAACAGAATCTTATCACTAAAATTACACATTTTTATGGGCTAACTATGGTTCAATTACAATACCTTGAGAGGTTCACCATCTGTTTTTAAAATTCAAACTTCAACTGCATTTATCACACTATATATTTTCCTTATATCTGTGTTACTAATGAAAATAGAATTATTTTCCCATACCCCAAAAGTCCAAAGAAACAAATTAAATGATTGGATTTAAAAGAAGAAATAGCTGCTCAAAGTATCAAAACCTAATGAGACAAAAAAAAAATAAAGCAATTGTTATAAACTGGTTTTCCCTGATACTGAATTTTAATAATCCACATACATGTTGCTTATTTTCAAAGATGCTGAAGAAAAACCTAAAAAGTATCTGCCTGGGGGCTGAGCCCCAGTGGTGTAGTGGTTGTGCACGGGACTGCGGCCCACTGGGTTGGAAGTTCAAATCCTGCAGCAAGGCTGGGTCTCCTCCTCCCACCACCAGAGGGCACTGATGCCCCCAAAACAAACAACAACAACAACAACCACAATAACAAAAGTATCTGCCTTTGGAGTAACTAGCGTGATGGCACTAGATCGGTTTTATTAGTGACATTGTTTCATGCAAAAAGTTTTTAATACATTTAGATTTCCCTAGTTTTGTTTGGGGCATCACTGCCCTCTGGTGGTGGGAGGAGGAGGCCCAGCCTTGCTGCTGGATTTGACTTCCAACCCAGTGGGCCGCCGTCCCGCGCACAACCACTACGCCACCAGGGCTCAGCCCAAGATTTCCTAGTTTTAAAGTGTTTTTTTCCCCCTTTTAGACCTCAAATGATTTAGAACAGTAATGACCGTTGAAGAATCATTTTAGTCTTTTTTTCATTTAGTACTTATATTCAAACTTTCAACAGAGTGAAAAAAAGGGCTAATATGTTACATGTAAATTATGCCAGTATGATATTTACTCTCTCCCTCACTTGAGTAAAGAATTGACACACTGGAATGAGGGCGCTAGTCAAAAATATGTATATTTTTGTCATAGACCATCAAAAGAACAACCAAATCTGTCCTGGAAGAAGCACAGCCAGAATGTTTCTTAGAATCGTTACCTTTGGCCATGTTCTCATGAAAGACTAGTCCCTGGTAAAGGGTTGGTGAAGATGAGGAAGCCCCTCACTCAGACTGACGGACACAGAGGCTGCAACAATGGGCTCAACAACCCAATGGTGAGGATGGGGCGGCGCAGCACCGGGCCATGCTTGACTCTGTGCGGCCGCTCTGCCTCAGAGCCACCTAGCACAACAGCCCTTAACGGATAATCAGTCACAGGACCAAATTAACTTCATGAAAATCACACCTGCTTCACTGACCTAACACATGTAATGGACTTACTTTCCATTATAAAAATTTTAAAGACTCATTCCTAAGATGAAGAGAGATTATTTGAAATGGTCTGAACATAACAAAGTTTACGTACAAACTTTCTGCTAATCTAATGATATCAATTACCCACCTCTCATATCACCACCACCTTGTCCTGATGTTACTTAACACAATCTGATGTTACTTTGGTCAGTTTTTACTTTTCTATTTTCTAACTGCTAAAACATTAATTTCATTAAGAGTTATGCACTGTTCTGGGTCCACATGGAAGAAGCACACCAGACTTTGAGACAGACACAGGGCTGTCAAACATGTAATCCATATCTGAAGAAGGAATGACCCCAGAGTTCAGATTGTGAAGGCCCGGTTTGCAGAAGTCTGTCGATGACAGTGGAAGCCCAAAATCCATTTGCAGGGTGCAGACATGGATTAAGCCCCCAGTGAATCCCCTCTGATCATAACTGAGGAATGTGAATAGACCTGCTACCAGACAGAGAGCATTGTAAAGTCGATTGTGAAAAACACGGATTAAAATGTAATATTACACCATTTGACCTCCCCTTTGACCCATTTTTTTAAGTGAAAGAACTATTTAAGTTCATTAAAAAAAAAAAAAAGCAAAGGGGAAACACACCTGGCTTAAGCCCTTGGTGAGTCCCTGGGAAGACCAGGGATGTGAACAGCTTTGCTAACATGCAGGGTGCACTGGGAAGTGGATCACTGAAGATGCAGGTAGGTTAGCATCCTTCAAGATCCATTTAAATTTTGTTTTAATTTTTAATATTTTCTGCTTTCCTTTCAATTGAAGCTTTTATTTGTTTTATTTGGTTATTCTTCCAAGTTTTGGGGTGCTTTTTTGTTTTATTCTTGAAAATGTCCTTCTGTATATGAAATCCTGGATAAGCAAATCTATAGAGGCAGTAACTGAAACTGCATTCATGGTCTCTTGCGGGTACGACCTGTGAGACGGTGGAGGTGGGTGGGGGAAGAACTAAGAGTGATGGGTACAAGAAGGAAGAAAAAGTTCTCAAATTGATTGCAGTAATGATTGCGCAAGTTTTCTAGATGCGAATGAACTACTGAATTGTATGACATGTGAACTGTATGCCAATAAATATTTTGGAAGAAAAAAGTTTAAAAAAAAGCTATGCGCCATTACCCACTACCATTATGTCAATTCCTAATGTAGGGTACTAGAACTGCTCAAGTAGGAACAACGAAAATCCTTTCAATGGCTGCAATCCTGGTACAAAGTACCTGGTGGAGAGTCTGACCTTCAGTAAGTGGGAAGGAAAGAGAGAAATCAGACTTACAGTATAATTTAAATTGAACTTTTAAAAATATATTCTAAATCATTAAAATGGAGGAAAAAAGAATACTTGGCTCCTAAATTTATCTAGCATTACTGAAAAGAGAAACTAATATAGCTAGCACGCGCAATACAGAAGCTTCTTAGGGAATCCTATTTTCTTTTTTTTTTTTTTTGGGGGGGGGTATCACTGCCTCTGGTGGCCGTGGACGCCATCCAGTGCCGCTCCTGAGAGCAGCCGCTGGATTTGAACCGCCAAGCCTGTGGACTGCAGTCCCACACTCAACCACTTACGCCACCAGCGCTCAGCCTGAATCCTGTCTATTTTCTTTTCACCTTGGGAATCGTTTGCAAGATGCAACTGCTACTCTTTTCTTTTAAAACTCATTTTATTGGGGCTCATAAAACTCTTATCATAATCCATACATTCATTGTGTCAGGCCTATTTGTACATTTGTTGCTGCCCTCATCATACTCAAAACATTTGCTTTATCCTTGAGCCTTTGGTATGGGCTCATTATTTCCCCTCCCTCTTCACCCTCCTCCCTCACAAACACTTGCTAATCTATAAACTATCTAGTCATATCTTACACTGTCTGACGTCTCCCTTCACCCACTTTTCTGATGTCCCTCCCCCAGGGAGGGGGTTATATGTATATCCTTGTAATCAGTTCCCTCTTTCTACCCCATCTTCCCCTTCAGATACTCTCATTATTGGTCCTGAGGGGTTTATCTATCCTGGATTGCCTGTGTTTTCAGTTCTTATCTGTACCAGTGTGTATATATCCTCTGGTCTAGCCACATTTGTAAGGCAGAATTGGGATCATGATAGGGAGGTGGAGGAGGCATTAAAGAACTACAGGAAAGTTGTATGTTTCATCATTGCACCCTAGGTGCATACTGCACCCTAACTGGCTCCTCTCCTCCACCCAATTCTTCTGGAACGGGATGTCCAGTTGCCTACATATGGGCTTTAGGTCTCCAGTCCGCTTTCTACCTCATTCACAATGAATGATATATTTATTGTTCTTTGATGCCTGATACCTGATCCCATTGGCACCTTGTGATCACATAAGCTGGTGTGCTCCTTCTATGTGGGCTTTGTGGCTTCTCAGCTAAATGGCCTCTTGTTTATCTTCAAGATAGCCAAGCACCATCAGTTTTCTTCACCACATTTAAAAAAATCATTTTATTGAAGACTGGTACAAGTCTTATCACAATCCATTGTGTCAAGCACATTTGTACATTTGTTGACCTCATCATTCTCAAAACATTTTTTTCTACTTGAACTCTTGGTATCAGCTCCTCATTTTCCCCCTCCCTTCATGGTACCCCTCCCTCATGAACCCTTGATAATATATAAATTATTATTTTGTCATATCTTTTATTGTGTGTGGGCATCACTGCCCCCTGGTGGGAGTAGGAGGCCCAGCCTTGCTCCTGAAAAGCTGCTGCTGGATATGAACCACCAACCCTGTGGGCTGCAGTGCCGCACTCAACCAGTACGCCACCGGGACTCAGTCCTACTTTGTCATATCTTACCCTGTCCGATGTCTCCGTTCATCCACATTTCTGTTGTCCATTATATGTAGATCCTTGTAATCGGTTCCTCCTTTCTACCCCATCTTCCCTTCACCCTTGCAGTATCGCCACTCTCACCATGGTCCTGAAAGGATCAGCTGTGCTATGTTCCTACAGTGTACATCCTCTGGTCTAGCCAGATTTGTAAGGTAGAATTGGGATCATGATAGTGGAGAAGGGGGAGGAAGCTTTTAAGAACTAGAGGACAGTTCCAGGTTTCTTTGTTGCTATACTGCACCCTAACTGGCTCCTTTCCTCCCTGCAACCCTTCTTTAAGGGGATGTCCAGTTGCCTACCTGGCTCATAAATTTATCTAGCATTACTGAAAAGCGATATTAAAATAGCACGCGCAATAAACAAATTTCTTAGGGAATCCTGTCTACTTTCTTTTCACCTTGGGAATCATTTGCAAGATGAAACTGTTATTTTTCTTTTCTTTTAAAGCTCATTTTATGAGTTGGGCTACCTCATTCACACAGGTTGGTGTGCTTCTTCCATGTGGGCTTTGTTGCTTCTGAGCTAGATGGTCGCTTGTTACCTTCAAGCCTTAGACCCCAGATGCCATATCTTTTGATAGCTGGGCACCATCAGCTTTCTTCACCACATTTGCTTATGCACCCATTTGCCTTTGGCGATTGTGTTGGGAAGGTGAGCATCATTGAAAGCCAATTTAATAGAACAAAGTGTTCTTGCATTGAGGAAGTATTGATCAGAGGCTCATTATTTATCTGCTACCTTGATACTAAAACTATAAATATATGCACATAGATCTAGTTCCCCATCATCATACATAAATATATTTACATATGTACATGCCTGTATATGACTTCTATAAATGCCCTTTGCCTCTTAGTTCTTTCCTCTATTTTCTTTTACTTTCCTCTTGACCCACTATCATCTCAGTTTTCATTTGAGTTTCATTAATTCCTCTTAGTTACACTGACCTGGATCAAGCCCTACCAGGCCTCTTACACCCTACTCACTGTTGATTTTGAATCACTTGTTGTTTCCTTGTCCCCGGGTTTGTTAACATCACTTTCTTTCCCCCCCACCCCCTACCATTGGTCCCACTGTTTTCTCCTTTAGAATGTTTATCCCACCTATCTTATTTGGTTAGGTTTGCCAACAGTCTCTTGATTCTGCTTATGCTTTCAAAGGACTAACTTTTAGCAACATTAGTTTTCTTATTTTCCCTCTCCTGAATCACAACCCTGATTTTTAACATTTCTTCTCTTTTGTGATTAGTAGGATTGTCCTGTGGACTCTGCTCTAGTTGCTGTAAAGTCTCTCTTCCCTTTTCATGTGTGCATGTACTGCTATGAAACTTCCTCTGTTAACTCCCTTTGCTGTGTCCCATAAGTTTTGGTAGGTCATGTTCTCATTCTAGTTGGTTTCTAGAAATTTCTTAAGTTCATCTCTGATCTGGGCCAGCACACACACCTTTTGCAATAGAGTTATTCATCGTCCAATTGTTTGCTTGTTTTATATTCCTTTTGTTGATCTCTAGCCTTGGGGCACAGTGGTCAGAGAGTTCTGTATTATATCACTGTGCTTAAATTTACGCAGATTTGCCTTATGCCCCATTCTGTGGTCTATTTTTTAATGTATGCCATGTGGGCTTAAAAAGAATGTGACTTTTTTTATTTGGATTAAGAGCTCTGTAAATATTTATCAGGCCAAATTGTCTAATTCAGAGGTGCTCAATACATTAATTAGACTATTAGTCTATTAGTCAATTGCATGATCTATTAGTCAATTGCAAACATAGTGTGGGTAGATTGCATGGCATTAAAATAATAGATGTAAGCCTATCATCAATCCCAACCTTAAATGATATACAGCACAGCCAAGCAGATGCATTCTTAGGTGTCAAGCACATGCACAAACAATTGAGCTAAATGCAGCAAAGTTGACAAGCTAAGTTATCACTAATGTTTATACCTTGTTTTTTTTTCTCTTAAAATTAAGAAAGAGTTTTTAGCTGGACCAAGTAAGACAAAAATGTATCACTTTCGTACAGAATGGGAGATTTTGACATGACTAGTCAACATTCAGTTGAAGTTCAGAGCGCATGAATAGTTCTAGAACTTACTTGCAGAAGGAAAGTACCCAAACATGATAAAATACGCTACCTCCTTGACTGCAATATTCAGCTCTTATTTATGTGAGTCAGTCTTTTCCCACCTAAAGATCATTAAGTCCAAGTACTGTTCCACCATGACTGATCATTTGGAAGTGTGCTTGAGGCTGGCTGTCAGCAGCTACTGTCCGGACTAAGCATCCCTGGCTCATAAGAGTAAACTGCAAGTCATCAGAGTAAACTCAGGTAATGACAAAAAATGTACATAGTTAATTGTGTCGTGCTGTGCAATATGGACTCATGCAGTTATGAAAAGAAAATAAAACATATGGTGTACAAATTCAATGCATTTATGAATAGATGCCAATGAAAAATAAATACATGTTTTGCAGGTTTATACTTGGGAGATCATTTTGACTTGATCAAGTTATAAGTAGCTCACATGCTGAAAAAGTGTGAGCACTCCTGGTTCTAACTGTAGTGTTTAGATATCTAACTTTCTTGTTCAGTATTTTTGCCTGTAATTTACCTTTCTCAGAGAGCAGTGTATTGAAGTCACCTACTGTAATTGCGGTGCCTGTGATCTCTTTTTTCATCTTTTGGAGTGTTTGGTTGACATAGTGAGTCTCTCGTTCAGGAAATATATATTTAAGATGCTTAGTGGTTCTTTGTCTACTGTAAGATGACTCTGAATGTATAACAAACCATAAAAATATTGAATAGATTTTTCTATTTTAACCTGCCCAAATTCACTTTCCCTCAGTGTATATCACAAGGAGTCCTGGTGACATGATGCTTTAAGCATTCAGCTGCTAACCAAAAGGTCAGATGTGAACCCAGCAGATGCTCCCCAGGGAAAACACATGTCTATATCCATCTGTACAGATTTGCAACCTTGAGAACTCTATGAGACAAATCTTACCAAACTAAATCTGAGTAGGACCAGCTTAAGGGAAAAGGGTGTAAATCATAATAATTCAAATGTACTTAAATAATGCACCTAAAATTCTGTATTTCATTGGTTATGTGACTAAAACAAGCATTTTTTTAAAAAACAGGTATTTTTTAATCATTTAAAAAAATTTTTTTAATTTTTAATCATTTTTATAAAGACTTCTGGAAAACAGGATTTCCAACAGATGAAGGGTTGAGTTATTTGATTTCCTGCACTTGAAGTCTCATCTGGTAAACCGTGCATGCTATATCTATCTTGCAAATACACTCACTGCCATTGAGTCAATCACATCTACTCATACCAACCCTATAAAGGCTTTTTGAAGCTATAAATATTTGTGGGAAGAGACAGCCTTATCTTTCTCCTGTAGTGTATTTGATGGGTTCACCCCACTGCCCTTGGGATTAGCAGTCCAATGCCTACCGGACAGCACCACCAGGGCACCTTTTGATAATATATGAGAATTTTAAAAATTCACTTATCTAATTCTGTCTTAAGATAACATGCAAAAAAAAAAAAAGATAACATGCAATGCTAGACTGGGAATCTTTACACCTCTACATAGTGCTTTTTAATCTGTTCTAATCCTGAGTTAGTCCATTAGAATTCAAAGACTTCTAAAAAGAACAGGGCATATAACTTGTCTTGCAATAAACAAGAAAATATTTATGAATGTGTCTAAATAAAATGATACAAAGACAAAAATCATCAATTTAAATATTATCTAACCTGGAGTTTCTCAATCTTAATTCTAATAATAGTTTAATCTGAATAACCTTGTTATCAAAAATTCTTATCAGTGGTTTAAAACAAAGAATATTTACTACTAATGAGGAGCAGGCAATTTTGTAAACATAATAAGTGGGTATATTCAGCATGAAACACCAAGATTGGTAATATAAAAGAAAGCTTACTGAAATGGAGTCAGAAAGTGTAACATACAGGGTAAGTCCAATACTACTGCTATGAAATAATAAAAACCTTCATGACATAAAAATAACAAAATGTAAACCTGTTGCTCTCAACTAATCCACGAGCTAGGTCTATACATTTCTAAAACAGTGCTTCCATTTCTCTAACCCTTTCCTGAAGAATTCTGTATCCTGTGAATCATGTCAAAACAGTACTCTTGGCATCCTCAAGGAACTCAAAGCATGTTCTTTTTAAACATTGCTTAAGTTTGGGGACAAAAAGAAAGGAGAAAGGGGGAACCAATTGCAGGGATCGACATATAACCTCCTCCCTGGGATAGGGACAACAGGGAAGCGGGTGAAGGGACACATCGGACAGTGTATATTATGACAAAAAAATGACAATTTGTAAACTATTAAGAGTTTATGGGGTAGGAGGGGAGCAGTGTGGGGAGCTGATACCGGGAGCCTAAGTAGGAGGAGGATGGGTCGAGAATGATGATGACAACAAATGTGCAAATATGGTCTTCATACAATTAAGGTATTTATTGATTGTGATAAGCGTTGTATGAGCCCCCAATAAAATGATTAAAAAATAAATTAAAAAACTATTAAAAAATCCAAAAAAAAAAAGTGAAGGGGTGGGCTGAGTCCCGGTGGCGTAAGCGGTTGAGTGCGGGACTGCCGCCACGGGCTTGGCAGTTCAGATCCCGCGGCGGCTCTCAGGAGCGGCACTGGGTGGCCCCCACGACACCAGAGGCAGTGAGGCCCCAAAACAAAACAAAGAAAAGTGAAGGGGCCGATCAGGAGTGTCGGATGAAGGGGCAAAGCGTTCTTAGAACAGATGAGCAAGTGCCAGGTCACAATGGAAACCAATCCTTTTGTGCCATTTTCCTAGCCTTTTTCTCCCCAATGCATGTTCAGTTTTCCTCAAACTTCTCCCTAGTACGTGAGTGATCATCCTGGTCCCTAGAGAAAATCTTCAGAGACTACCCATCTGGAGTCCCACACGAAAACAGTCACCATAACTTCTGAGAAGACTTTGCTGACTGAAATTGAACTGATCAGAAGATCCCTTCAGAGGCCACTGTTTTTGTTTTAAGTTTTAATGGTATGTAATTTACGTATCATACAATTTAATCATTCAATCATAATAAGTAGAGTTGTGTAGTCATCACCACATTCAATTTTTTTTTGGCATCACTACCCTCTGGTGGTTGTGGGCGCTACCCAGTGCTCCTGAGAGCTGCCGCTGGATTTGAACCGCCAAGCCCGCAGGCCGCAGTCCCGCACTCAACCACTTACGCCACCGGGGTTCAGGCCACATTCAATTTTAAAACACTGTCTTCTCCAACTCATTATTGCTAGCTTTCAATTTCCCCCAACCTCTCCTGCCAAGCCCTTAGGTCAGGGGTTGACAAACTCTTGAGAACAAAGAGCCAATTCTGTCCTACCAATTTTAAAATCACTCAAGAAACAAATATGTTTTTCCAAACAAATGAAATGACCGTGATTTGAAATAATAACCTTCCAGTGTTTTCAATGTAACTTCAGAGCTGCATATGGTTCTTGAGTCACAGTTGCCAAGCACTGCCCTAGGTAATTAATAACCTGGATACTGTCTCTAGAGATACTCTATCTTGAATTTCACATAGAGAAAACCACATAAAAAGAAGCAAGCAAACAAAAATCCAACAATATGACTATACAAAACAGAGAAAGGCTTCAATGTAGAAGCAGAAAATACTAAAACTGAAAAAGTTTTCAAAAGAGTCCAAATGTTAAGTCAAATAATAAGGTGCTACATTTTAACCTAACTACATCCGCTATAATTGACTTCACAATGCTCTCTGAGCAAAGCTATTCACAACCCTAGACTACAGTCAGAGAAGATTCATCAGAGGCTTAATCCATGTGGGGACCCTGCAAATGTATTTTGGGCTACCACTGTCAGCCGTGACCTTCAGCAAACTGACTATTCAGAATTTAAGTTTTGATAGGTTTCCTCCAGATTTGAAGTTTATTACTTGCAATCCTTGTGTTACACAGGCAGTCTTCTTCCTTGTAGATTTAAACTGATGCCTCACTTAAATGGATACTGCTTATTTATTTACTTCTAAGGATATGCCACTTTACTGCTACTGCTTTTTTGGGGGGGGCCATCACTGCCCTCAGGTGGTGGGAGTAGGAGGCCCAGTCTTTGCTCTGTGGAGCTGGAATTGAACCTCCATCCCAGTGGGCCGCAGTCCCGCGCAAAACCACTACACCACCGGAGCTCAGCCCGCTACTGCTGATTTTAAGACAAGTCTTTAAGACCCCGAAGCACTATTTTTTCTGAGAGCTAGACATCACCTGGCTTCTTCACCACACTTTGCTATACCACTCAGATCGTCAGTGATCTCTTCAAAAGGTAGAGTATCAAGTAGGGCAACATCCTAAAAACTGATTGTCTTTAATTGGGGCTAGAATTAAGGGTGAGCCAGTCAGACATCTATGGTCTATGTATGTCTCTGGTTCAGTCATGATCAATCATTCTATCGCCTTATGATAGAGAACATTATAAATCACCCCTCTGGGTAAGAGAGATAAAGTAAATCTATTCACGGTGTCATTCATTTAGCCAATGGTACATAACTTAAAACACTACTGAGAAAAGTAAACTATACAAGTACAGGTTGATTTTACAGACCGCAATACATTAATTGTTGACTTGTACAGATTAAACTCTAAAGTGACTGTACACTCTTTACATAAACAATGGAGATTGATAGGCTGAGCCCCAGTGGCTTAGTGGTTGTGCGCGGGACTGCGGCCCACTGGGACGGAGGTTCAATACCAGCAGTGAGGCTGGGCTTCCTACTCCCACCACCGGAGAGCAGTGATGCCAAAACAAAAACAATGGAGATTGATAATAAGGCAAAAATTTCATTAACACTCATTCACAAAGGTAAAACCATGCCTCCCAGACTAAGACACATTATTAAAAAGTAAGGAAAGCGAGGCTGAGCCCCGGTGGCGTAGTGGTTGTGTGCGGGACTGGGGCCCACTGGGTTGGAGGTTCAAATCCAGCAGCAAGACTGGGCCTCCTACTCCCACCACCAGAGGGCAGTGATGCCCCCCAAAAACAAACAAACAAACAATAACAATATGGCATTCTTGTTCCCCATTCATTGAGCACCTGGCAAAGCAAAAGAGCTGAAATGAAGTATAAAGCCCGTTTGGACTGGACCTTTTTGAAAGCCACCAAGTGTGTTACTGAGAGAACCTGTCTGTCTCTTGCTCTCTGATGACTGGTTCAGTGTGTGGCTACTAACTACTTCTCTGCTTCAGCTTTCCAGCTGTACTACCTGTGGGACACCCAACCCGTAGACTGTGTTGCTACAGTTTGAGGTTCCTTCAAGACCAGCTTCGCCACACTGCTAATGTACACATCACTTGATCTGGGGACTGTCAGACCCTGTCATCTAGCTGACTGTGGGTGACCTGCCCTGCTGTTTATTGCCTGTGGCCAGACTGCCTGTATTGCTCTACAGAAGACTCAGCTGTCTGCTTCCTTGACTTACACCCAGCAGCCCTTGTGAGTTGAATTGAGCCGTTTGTACTGCTCTGTGGATCAATTAATTAGCTGTTTATTTCTTATGTTGTATATTCTATCTACCTACCTACCTATCTAAACTCTTAACACATTAAAGACCAGATTTTTTTTTTTTTACCAATTTACCCAAGTATTTCGGCACTTAGGCTTTTTTAGCATTAAACCATGAATGGATGGTTTTTTGCATTAAACTATAAACATGAGTAAACTCAGGATCCATCCGCAATGTGTTAGATGCACATGGAAGACCTGTCCCTAAACAATCGCTGAAGACAAAGCAGGTGCATAAGCAAATGTGGTGAGAAAGCTGATGGTGCCCGGAGCAAAAAATCATCATGTCAATGAGTGGGGGAGTGAGGAGTGGAGGTCCAAAGTCAATCTGTAAGCAACTGGACATTCCCTTACAGAAAGGTTGTGGGGAGAAGACGGGCCAGTAATGGTGCAGTGTAGCACCAATGAGACATACAGCTTTCCTCTGGTTCTTTAATGCTTCCCCCCGCCAGCCCCCCCACTATCATGACCCTAATTCTACTTTACAAATCAGGCTAGACCAGCACATATACATGGGTACTGATAAAACACAGGGACTAAAGGACAGATAAACCCCTCAGAACCAATATTGAGAGCAGCCATACTAGGAGGGTTAAGGGGACAGTGGGGGGATAAAGGGTGAACCGATCACAATGGCCTACCTAGGAGAATGGACAATAGACAAGGGAGGTGGGGGAGACGTCAGACAGTACAAGACATGAAAAAAATAATACTATACAAATTATCAAGGGTTCATGAGGGAGGAAGGGAAGGAGGGCGAAAAATGAAAAACTGATACCAAGGGCTCAAGCAGATTTGAAACAATGACAACATATGTAAAAATGTACTCGAGACAATGGATGTACGTGTGAACTGTGATGAGCTGCACAAGCCCCCAGTAAAATTAGAAACAGAACAAAATCATAAGTGTCCTGATTTTTTTTCTCTAGAGAAGCCCATCTAAGACAGAGACATTTACATATAGAAAAACATATAAAAGCGTGCTGGGATCTGTAAATTGAGTTTTCATTAGAAATAAATCCCTATTTCTTTCTTTAAAAAAAAAAAAGCTGGGGAGGGGGATACTATTAAATAAAATAGCAACAAAATGTAAGATTGATAGCTGATTTTTCTGGAGTAAAGAGAAATTCAGATATAAATATATAAAATCTTCAAAGTATGGGCAGAAAAATACAATCATTTCTCAACCTAGAGCTACATGTCCAGCAAAATTCTATTTTAAGAACAAGGATAAAATAAAAAAGGTATTTTCAGAAACATAAATGTTGAAAAATTTGCATAAGTAGAATGGGGAAAGGAGAATATGTAGCTTTCACTGATGAAACATTGACCTTATTTACTTAATAGTACATTTAATATTGAATTTATGGGACTAATAAAGACAGAACGGATAGAAGCCTAAAGTACATTAGCAGGATCTACACAGGAACTAAGTCTCCAGTGATAAACCCAGTGGTTCTCAACATTCCTAATGTCATGGCCCTTTAATGGAGTTGCTCGTGTAGTGGTGACCCCAAACATAACACTATTCTCATCGCCACTCCATAACTGTTAATGTTACGAATTGGGTGCCCCATGTGCAAGTGTCATTCAGCCCCCAAAGGTTGAGAACCACTAATTGAGGGATGGGAATAGTCTATTGGTCAGACAGAAGGTGCTAGAGAGACAACTATAGGGGATTAAAATGACTAGTCTGATTAAATGGTTAAAACCGTGATCTCCCTCTTGAGACACTGTGTACTTCATCTGGTTTTTATTATTTTTTGTTGTTTCCCATCCACCCATACACACACACACACACGTTTATCTCTGTTGTATTTTGTGATTGCTGATAGTCTTCTTGACTCCACTAAGGATTTTTCTGTTTTTCAGTATATGAAACTCAGAATAGGTGAACTTAGAGACACTAACTGGAATAAAGTTGGCTGAGGGATATGGCATAAGAGCAGGGGCAGCTGCTGTCAAGGAGTTCAAGTAGGAAGACATGTTCTGAAACTGACTGGCAGCGACTGCACAACACCACTTGATGTGACTGAACCGTGGAATGATATATCTCAGTTGGCTCCTAGTAAAGTGATTCAGAAAAAAAGTGAGAAAGAATGAAAACAAAAGGTAAAATAGCACTTAAGTCATAGAGGGGCAATGAGTGTAAGTACAGCATCCTAAGGTCACAGCACGAATCTACAAACTGGTAAAGTTATGGGCAAAGTCTGGCCTTTGCCATGTTGAAAGTGAAATGTTCATTTCTAGTGTGGCTTCCAAGTAAACAAAAAGTTTAAATTAATAGATAAAAGCTTTCCAAACTCAGCAGTCACTGTACAATTATTATTGATGAATGTTTGAATTCTCTAAAAGTTTAAAACTGTCAAAATCACCGCACCCAGGTCAGTAAGAGCATAGTTTGAATGCACATAAGGTGCAACTTGACAAATCAATCACCATGAGGGAAGACGCCAGCCCTTTCTCTTACAACAGTAAAGCTAACGAAGGCAAAGATTTGAACGCAAGCATCAAACGTGCCCACTCCAGTTCTGTTCCCCACCAACTGGAGAAGGCCTATGAGTTTCAAGCAAATAGTAATTTTAATGAAAATGAAATAGATCCTAAAGAAAAATATTTACATATATCAAAAAATTAGTATCATCCAGGCCATATTATTTGATCAAGAATCAAAATCAAAATGATCACCTGGAAAGTGCCATATATTTACAAACTTTAAGCATTGTTCTAAATAGTTCATAAGTGAAAATGTAGAAATGAGAAATATTTTTAAATTACTATTTTAAAAAGCACACAACATGCTCAAGTTTTTTTCAACTATTTCACTTTTTTTAGGGGAAGAGGAATTAATTTCTTCCTATTTTATAGTCTTATTGGCATATAATTCATATAACATAAAAGTCAATGGTTTAAATATATTGAAAAGTGCATAATCACAATTATTTTTATAATTTCCCCTCATTCTTGTACTCATTATTGGCTCTCCAATTACTCCCCGATCTCCCCAGCTATAACCCTAAGGAACTATTAATCCAATGACTGTCTCTACATACTGCCTCTCCTGGATTTCTCATCAAGAAAATTATACAAAAAAACTCCTACAACACCAATAGAGAGGCCTGCAGGGTCGGCCCCAAACCCCCACCCAGGCCCCACCCAGCCCTGCTCAAGAATACACTTGAGGACAGACAGCACTGAAGCTTCGGCTTAGGGAGAGGGCCACATGGGATCAGAGCCCACAGGAGAAACAAAGAGGAGAGCGAGGGTGGGGGACACATCCTAGTCCACCATACTCCTCTGCTCAGAGCAGACAATGCAGAGAGAGGACCATAGGGTGAGCCCCACCTTGTGAGAGACACAAGGTCCCTCAATGAGTCACAGCACCATGGGGGACAACACTGCAGACACAGTGCGGGAACTATGCCCAAGCTAATCCCATTACAGAGGGGTGAAGCACTTATGGGCATATAACAGGACAGCAAGGAGAGCAAAGTGAAATCTCCCGGGGAATATCAAAAAGAGACTTTGGAGACAGAGTGTGGCACCCCCTCACACTCAAATGGAAAACACTTGTAAAGGCCAGCAAACAGACCATGACCTATTTATAGGCTTTTTCATTTTTGCCAGTGGCTTTCTTTCTGTTGTTGTTGTTTTTGTTGTTACTGTTTTGACTCCCTTTGTTGTTTTGTTTGGCTTTGCCTGTCTTTTGTGCTTTTACTGTCTCTGAATGTCTATCAAGATAAGGTAGGTTGGATAAACAATTTGGAGATGACAAAAGCGTCTCAATGGTTTGGGGGGGGGGGGTTACAGGAGAAGGGGAGGAGGAGAAAAGAAGTG